>CABHPR010157719.1:0-15384 GCA_902168415.1 Peromyscus melanophrys | reverse complement strand
ATTACATTTTTGTTTGTTATCTCTTAGAAGACTTTTTTTTGTAAAGAGAGAAAAAATGAGGAGATCCTGATTGGAGGGGTGATAGGGAAGAATTGGAAAGAATAGAGGGATGGGAAACCATAATCATAATATGTTTAATAATAAAAGGATATAATATAAAGCAATAACAAATTAAAACAAAGTTAAAATCAATAAAAATAGAAACAAATATAATTACTTTATTATTTATTAATTTCTTTTTAAGTTTAAAAGATAAAGTATTTCCCAAATTATCACTATTCCTTTTCTACATTTTTCAATTTAAAATACAAATACCTTTATAGATATTATCAAGCAAAATGTTTTTATTTACTTTAAATAAATAGACAAATGTGCTGGTAGGGACTCTGAAAGAACATGGTGAAATCACACTCATCAGAACTATTGTTATCAGAATTTCACAAAATGCTCTGGACACATAAGGTCTTTAAGAAATTCATGACCTTGAAATCAAACAAGAAAGTGGATCTAATTAAGTAACCACTGCATCACCGAGAATTTAAAGCACATTTTTTTGGGTTCAATTTTGAGGCAGATTTATTCTCTAACAGATCAATTTACTAAAATGCCCACCCTGAAGACAGCCAATTTTTACTCAATTGTCATTAGAAAATTTTAGACATAAAAAGTTTATAAGAACTCACACATCTCCTGTAGAAACATATTTTGGGGAAATGATGGAGACGAGATCTGGGGGACAGGTGGTGACCCAAGTAGCTTTCACAATCCCTAATTCATGTGTGGTTTTAATGGTCTATAAGTTCACTCACAGCTTCAAAGAAAATATACTCTAACAGAGGACTACAGTTTTTACCATCCAATCCTCCAATAATTATGTCTAAACAATATTATAGTATTGAATTGGACTTTCTATATACTACATACGTTATATAATGCATATGTTTTCAAGTCATATGAAATGGAAAGAGAAGTAAACCAGTGAAAACAGTGATATAAACCCATGTGGTAAGGCTCATTACATGAGATTCAGGTTTGAGACACTGCATGTTTAGTTATATGGATATTAATTATATTCATTAATACACCCATTTATATGGCACTGATATGAATTCTTGTAAAGGGAAGAAAAAATTTTAACACAACAATATGGAGGGAAAAACTAGACAGAGGACTAGATTGTTACAAATCCTTTAGCCCTAGCCTCAGTGGCTCCAAGAGCTGACATGGGCAACAAATAGACAGAAGTATTAAAAACAGATTTCAGATGGCAAAACAAGAAAAAGACGCTTTCCAGAGTATTTCTAGGCCATATATTTAGCACATAATCTAGTTAATTTAATTTGCCAAATTGTATGATAAGTAGAAGTCACTAATGGGGTGCTTCACTATTTAACAACCTACAGTTCATGGCACTAATGGAGTGTTTTACCAGTTTGTAACTGCAAAAAAAAGGGGTATTAAATAATTAATGTTTCTCAAAAACTTACAAAACTGGGACATAATCAATTGAATGTTATTTGACAAAAGCACTGATTGAAATGATTATGGTCCAACTTATAGAGTGGTTGATGGGGTAAATTTAAGGTATGTATGTAGATTTATCTTGCTTGTAGAGTGTTTGTTTAGAAGCTCCTGGAACTGAAAAGTATGGACAACTTGTCCATGTAGCTCTATAGTCACAATACAAGTGCTAAGATGGTCTCATCCAATTACTTATCCTTATGCTATACATCAGCTTATCAGAAACAAAATTTCACAGCAGTTGATTACATGCCTGAGTAGAATATGATATAAGTCAAAGTCACACTTAGACATACTTTTAATGCCATAAGAAATCATGGTGCTGAAATTTGAACTTTTTCTTAAAATCTAAAATGAAATATGTAAGCAAATAAAATTACATATACAATTAGCTTCTCCTTGACCCACTCTTGTAGATAAAGGGTAGCAATTTTCCTGAGAAAATTGTGGTGGTTCATTCCTGGATTTCAACTGTGGAGATCCTTGGACTGAATACATTATCTACAATTTAAGCAGCAGAGATGCCTAGGGACAACTCATTTATATAACTTAGAGATTATGAGAGTTATTTTAGACTACAAATTACTCATTAGAAATTACTGTGTAATGATAATATTGTTTTACTTGCATGGATACACAGATATGAACTTACGTCATTTTTCTATAAAATAGTAATATTAATATTATTAGGAAAATATTCCTGTGCTTCTAATATCGATGATTATACAGACACTTCACTATTTAATACTGCAATTGAAAAGCATACTGAATTATCATTAGTAGATTTCATAAAGTATATAGAAATAGGTGGTGAAACAGCTGGAAAGATAGTTGTACAATGTTACCTTTTGAGGAGTCTTTGAATAAGTGATAAATATATGTCATTTTACTGTATGTATTTATGCAATGAAATAGTATCAGAATTGATCATAAAACCAAATGTCAATTAACTGAAAAATTAAAATATTTTGTTCCCTTCAGTACCAAATATTCATTAAAGATTTAATTTCTTATCTGAAATAAAATTTATTTACAATTCAATATTAGTAAAGTTTCTTTTGTATATCTCTCTTACATACCTATATAACTGGGCTTATATAGATTCTTAAGTAAAAAAGGGATTAAAAAAGAAGACCTATAGTAATCTATACTATGCTTCTAGGTTGTTAATTTAAGTGAATCCATGTATGTCATGCTTGTTCTAACCTTGTATATCCGGGTCAGTCATCTTTTGTATGTTACAAATCTTCTTCATCTTTAAGAGTGTAGAGATATTGGTGTATTTGAGTTTCTTGCATCTTGTAATGGCAATTAGATTGGTTATAAAAAGAAAACTAGAGTCTAAGATTTCCTAACAGTAAACCCAGAATACTCAGTAAGTGATATTTGTGGTTATACATATGCACATGTGTGAGAGCAAATATATGTGTCTGTGCATATGATTATATTGTTACGTGTGTAAAAGATACATGAATTGCAGGCTGCAATGGCTTAGAAATACATCATTGCATAGTTTACTGTCTTAAGCTATCAGATGAGATTAATAGAAAAAATAGCTACTTCTATTCCATTAACAGGTCATGAGTTTAAAGACGATAGAGATAGTAAAGTTCAGAGACTAATATCTGAAATATAATAGAATCCTAATAAAGTTAGTTTTCAATGATGAATATGTAGAGCTACAACCTTAGCAAACCATGACCAAGGTGTCACATGTATTATACCTTAGCAAGCCATGACAAAGGCTCTACAGACATTGTTCCTCAGCAAGCCATGGCCCAGCCTTCACATGCATTGTACTTCATCAAGCTAAGACCAAGCCTTCACATACATCATACCTTAGCAAGTCATGACCAAGGCTCTACATACATTGTACCTCAGCAAGCCATGACCCAGCCTTCACATGCATTTTACCTCATCAAGCCGTGATCAAGCCTTCACATACGTTATACCTTCACAAGTCATGACGAAGGCTCTTCATACATTGTACCTCAGCAAGCCACGGGCAAGCCTCTATATGCATTGTACCTTAGCATTCAACTAGAGACTTCTGTACATCGTATTCTTTTCTAAATTGCTAATTCTCTCATTAAATATTTACCCTTTCAAACTCTCAAATGATTATAAATATTTCTCAACAGTTTAACCAGCTTTCATTTCTACATAGTAGTCAATGGGTCCTCTGTTACAACTCTTTTTTAAACATTCCTTGATCAAATGGCATTGCCTCCTATTATGAAGAAATTGAGGCTGTTTTAAATTCTATTAACTACCTATTTTCTTCATACAAGTTTTTTCTTTCTCTTCTGTTTACATAAAATCTACATGCTTCTTTTTAAGCTACGCATGTTCCTTCTGCTTATAACTGCCATGCCATGTTACTTCTCAGGTCCTGATCCATCAACTCACTGTACTTACTGGCCATGTTAGTGATTTTAAGGTACAATCATAAAATACCATAGTCTCATTCCCTTAAACAATTGACACTTTTGCTTTAGTCCACACTTGTGGTTCCAGAGACCAGTGGAGGTGTGTAATAAAAATGTAGACAGGCTCAGAGCTAGGTGAGAAGTCCTTCTTGCAAAACTAACACCAAACCAAAAACCTTGAAACAAAAGAAAACAAACAAATGAAAAAAATTCTTTTGTGGGATCTCACAAAAAATATAAAAACTACATAGACCTTTTTCTCTGCTTGTAAGGATACTAATTCCCATCAGTAGCTACCTAATCTAATCTAATACTACATCTACACTAGATGAGCTCCTAACTGTGCTACCTGCATGATACTACCTACTTGGGAAGCGTAACTTCAACGTAACAACTCCAAGCATACAACCTTTAAGTCCAAAGCAATAATATTAACTTTATCTTTCCTGAACTTTTATAATAAATACACAATAATGCTTGTTTCTTCTACATTAAAATTAAAGGAACAAATTCCTCTTTGATAATTAAGTTCTAGACAAGATACCTCTCTCCCAACTTTAGAAATAAAGTTTCAAGAAAACTGCTTTATCCTCACTGGTTTTACTTTCCCACTTGTTGTATTTTCATCCATCTAGCTTCAACATTTATCTCACTCTGAAACTGCCCTGATATAGTCCAACAGGACAGATGGTCCTCAGAACATATACTATGAGCTGGTGATGTTGAGAAAAATCTAACCAACACTTACTCTTTTACATTTTAAAGAGAAGCGTGAAAAAGATCTGATTCAAAAACATTATATATAATCATTTTCTATTTCTCAGATTAAAACCCTGAAAAAATTAGACTCTTCAATATGTGTTTCAATTGCATGGACCTAATGGTTACCCTATATTATTTGTTTATTACTTTTAGCTCCTTGGTTGAAAAGTTACTTAAATGGAAGATAGCTATTTACAGATTTACCATACTATTCTAATTAAAAATAAGGATCAAACTATGAATTGTGATACACACTTATAATCCTAAAACTGGGGAAGCAGAAGCAGGCAGATTTCTCTATGCTTGAGGTCTTCCTGGTCTACTTAGTGAGTTTGATCAGTCAGAGCAAGCTACACAGATAGACTGCATCAAAAACAACAAAAAAGAAGCAAAGATGTGTGTGTGTGTGTGTGTGTGTGTGTGTGTGTGTGTGTGTGTGTGCGTGTATAGAGAGAAGAGATGCCTCCTTGATCTAAAAATGTAAGAGTTTTTATGACAGTCTTGTCAATGAAGGCAGATATCAATTCTAAGAAAACAGTGGCAGAATCATCATTTAGAACACAGATATAGGTATTATCTGATATTTTTATTATATACCTGTTTTAAATGCACATTTATGAAACATTTTAAGGGTACATACAAGCGCATGTAGAAACAGGGCCCTCACAATTTCTGAGATAATAATTTGGTACTGTACTTTTTGAAGAAAATGTGTCTGTAAATATCAAATGGCATACTATTTGACTTTGGATTTCATAGAATGAAATACTATGTAAAGTATTCTTTTAAAATAATGAAACCTCAAATCTAAAATCCATAGGTAGATGGTATGTTAAATAACTACACATAAAAGAGCATACACCAAAACAATTAAAGACTGTAGATGCAGTAGAAACCTAGATACCTGTAGACTGTAGATACCTAGATACAGAACAACTAGGAATCAGTGATTTTACAGAAAAAGAATGTTAAAGAATATAAAATTTATGAATCAGTATGTACAGAACAATTACAAAAAAATTAACTCAGTATCTCAACTTTTTTGTACAGAAGATTCCAGAAGCAGTCATAACTGCTGGTCTTTTTAATTAATGATGAGATTATGAGTAATTTCCAGTTTGTTTTACATAGTTGTTTATATAATTTTAAAATAAAATACAGTATGTTAGTATGAGACCCTTATATGAGAAAATGCTAGGAGGGTTACTCATATGAAGTCATGAATTAACTTATGCAAATGAAGAAATTAATATAGTTAAGGGGTTGATTGTGAACCTGACCATAACACACAAGAAATCCTCTCATACTTGCTACTTCATTTTCCAATCATGACATCTGAATTATAGTGGACATTTTAAAGATCTTCAGCACAAAATTAAGAATTGCGATTGGTTCCACAGTTTTAAAGGCATTGAGTAAAGAATCTTTGCATTGAGTCGAGAACAAAGGCTGGTGTTGTAATAGGGTCTTCACAGAATTTTTAACTTCTCTAACTATCGTTTTCTTGAGTGCTGTGGGCTGTTCTGTATGGCAAATGTGTTGCTAATAAAACACTGATTGGCCAGTGGCTAGGCAGGAAGTATAGGCGGGACTAACAGAGAGAATAAAAAGAGAAGGAAGGTGGAAGGAGACGCTGCCAGACGCTGCCAGCCACCGCCAGGACAAGCAGCCTGTAAAGATGCCGGTAAGCCACGAGCCATGTGGCAAGGAACAGAATTATAGAAATGGATTAATTTAAGATATAAGGACAGTCAGCAAGAAGCCTGCCACAGCCATACAGTTTGAAAGCAATATCAGTCTCTGTGCTTTCTTGGTTGGGTCTGAGCGGCTGTGGGACTGGCAGGTGAAAGAGATTTATCCTGACTGTGGGCCAGGCAGGAAAACATAAGCAACACTTGAGAGTCTCTGTGTACTCATAGCTTTCAGTTCTAAGAGGGACAGCACAGGTCCCCTTCCACTGGATGCTCATCTTTTGCTCCTCAGACTTAAGAAAGGTCAGTCGAAAAAGACCACTGTTCTGCTGCTCCATCCATAGTGAACTTCTTGGTCAATGTGCCTGGGTGGCCTGTATATAGTTTGAATATGTGAAATTTAGTATTTTAGTTTCCACATGTACAATTAATGTGAGAGGAAAATAATTATTAGAGAAATGGGTAGTGATTTTTTAAATTTAACTTCCTTAATTTTAAACCTTGATTTATAGTAAATTATATTCAGCACACATATCCACTACAAGAAATCTATATACCTCAGCTATATACCCCAGTATTCATAGTTTATTTTTATGTAAAGGTTTAAATATTTATTGCAGTAATGTATTTTACAAATTTTCATAAGCATTAAACTTCCTGCATTACTATATCTATATATTGTCATATTATAATATTACCACTGACTCTAGAGTTCATGTAAGTTCATCAAATTTCCATTATATCAAAATTTAAACAGAAAAATTTAAAGATAATTGTTAGCTCTATTTTTTTTTTTTTTTGAGACAGGGTTTCTCTGTATAACAGTCCTAGCTGTCCTGGAACTTGCTTTGTAGACCAGGGTGGTCTTGAACTCACAGAGATTCACCTGCCTCTGCCTCCCAAGTACTGGGGTTAAAGGCATGCACAACCACCACCTGACAGTTGTTCGCTCTTTTAAAACAAAATGGCATTGCATATAGACTACATTACTTAATGATTTCATTTACTCTTCCAATTTTGCATGATTTGTTTGGGGAAAAATGCTTTAGAAAAATTGCACTTTGTTTATCTGTAGAGATATGTTTATCTGTACATGTAGCACAAGTCTTAACAGGTCTTATTAATAAAAACAAACTTGGAGCTGGGTATTGGAGTGAATGCTGGAAGATCAGAGAAACAGAACAAGCCACAGCCACCTCACCTTGCCAATTCCTCAGGTGATCCTGTTTCCTCAGACTGGAAGCTTCTCAGTCCTCATCCAGAATGAATCTCAGCTGAACTGCTGCTCAAAAGCCTAAAAGCTTAACCAGGCCTCTGTATCTAGTGGCTGTTCTGTTCTCTGACCCCAGATAAGTTTATTAGAGTGTACAATATTTTGGAGAACACAATATCACCACATGTAGAGATATTCTTTTTCTCATAAATCTCCCCAGTTGCCAAAGTCAAAAACCTGTTTTATATAGGAGAGAGAGCCAAATATATTCATTTCTTTAAATTAAAGTTGTTAGTATTTTAATTTTTGTATGGATGTTTTACCTTTGTGTATGTCTGTGAACAACATGCCTGCAGTCCCCACAGAGTCCAGAAAAAAGAATTAGATGCCTTGGAACTGGAGGTACAAACAAATTGTAGGCTGCCATGTGTGTGCTGGGAGCAAAACATTGGTTCTCTGGAAGAGCTGATGAGCCATGTCTTTAGCTTCCTAGAACCTCTTTCAATATCTATTGTGTGTGGGGTGGGGTGAGAGAATAAATTGCAGGAGTCTGTGGTGATATTTTGTTTGTGATCTCACAAATAAAGCTTGCCTGGAGATCAGAGTGTGGAGCAAAACCTCTAATTAGCCATAAAAGCCAGGCATTGGTGGTGTACCCCTTTAATCCCAGCGTTTGGGAGGCAGGGGCAAATTGATTTCTGTGAGTTCAAGACCACCTTGGACTACACAAGATTTTTCCAGTCTAAAAGAGAAACAGAGCCAGGTAGTGTTAGTACATGCGTTTGATCCCAGCAATTGGGATCTCATGTCTTTAATCCCAGCACTAGGGAGGTGGAGACAGGAAGTTATTTGGCTGGGTGGAGAGAGGAATATAAGGCAGGAGAAGACAGGTTCAGGCTGAGGGGTTGGCTGGGTAAGAAGTGGTGGCTGTGGCTTGCTCTTTTGTCTCTCTAATCTTTCAACATTTACCTCCTATCTGATTCTGGGTTTTTATTGTTAAGACTAATTAAGATTCATGCTACAGGAGTCAGTTCTTAATTTGGGTACAGGGGATCAAATTCAGGTCCTCATGTAATTTTATCTGCTGAGTCATCTTACTGGTCCCACATTCTGTTTTTGTATATTTGTTTGAAGTTTAGATTATTTTTAACTATTTTCTAAGATAATAAAGTTTAATCTGTACATTTTCCCAAAGTATTGCTTTTGTATGTTTATTTGCTTAATGTGATCAAAATTTTGAAAAGATGGAAAGACTACACTCAATTAAGCAATTTAATAAGACCCACTCAACTGGAGGGAAACAATTTCTGGTACTGTAAAACTGGCCAATTTACTATCCAAGGCTAGTAAAATTATGGATCGTAACAGAGAATCCACTAGTATCCCTTTACTAAATCAGCAAACCCCTAACTACATTCTAAATATTTATCCTTATACCCACAGGTAAGGGTAGTATTCACCCCTCATCAAGGAAATTTCTCCTTGTAACAGATGGACACCATTGCAGAAAACCGCAACTAAGCAAAATGAAGAGTTGTGGCTCTCAGTCCCAATGGAAAGATCTACAAAACACCCTGTGCCTAAGGCTCAGGGAACACGGCAGAAGAAAGGAAGAAATCCTAAGAGCAGGGCTATCAGGGAGTTTTATGAACACAGACAACAACAATATACATGCCAAGATGGAGTGGAAAGGGTTATATGCCTTTAAATACTGAAGAGATACTAATCTACTCTATTTAAATGGAATCTAAATTTAATTCACACAGTAAGAAATTGAATGCACCATTGATATTATCAAGTTATTTTGTTATTTTAATGGATTTTATAGTATTATAAGTATATTTATAATATTGATAGATATTTGAATTTTGGGTAGTAAATGGAATAAATTTAAGAAATACTGATTCTTATTCACTGTTAAAATGTTTATTCAAGATTTTGATGGACAAATATTAAAAGATAATCAGCTTCCACATCATCCAGATGTTTAAGACCTTCATTATTTTGTATTTCATCTCATCAGTTTAAATTCAATATGACACTCAGTTTTTCAAGTTAAGAGAATACATAGTTTGTTCTTGCTGGACGGTGGTGGCGCACGCCTTTAATCCCAGCACTCGGGAGGCAGAGGCAGGCGGATCTTTGTGAGTTCAAGGCCAGCCTGATCTACAGAGCGAGATCCAGGAAAGGCGCAAAGCTACACAGAGAAACCCTGTCTCAAAAAAAAAAAAAACAAAAAAACCAAAAAAACAACAAAAACAAAACAAAACAAAAAAAAAACCAAAGGAATAAAAAACAAAACAAAAAAAAGAGAGAGAGAGAATACACAGATTCTTGGATCCCAATAAATATGCATTTAAAATAATACTAATTTAGAATTGAAACAAATTAATTGAAAGGCTCAAAGGCTTTACAGGCAAAGTACAATGTCTTCATTGCATCATGGTCTGTTAACAAGACTTGCAAACTCTTCTGTGGAACAATTTGTCTTGATTCACAAATGAATTGTCTTCTGCTGCATAAAGCACAGTATGATCTACCAGTGTAAAAGTGTATACGTAACAGTAGCACTGGTACCCTAATCTATCCCGTGTCCATCAGCATTATCACAAAATTGAAAAGTTCCAAAATGGCCAACATTTTGTAACTTACTTTAATATTGCCATAAAAGCACCATCCAAAGAGAGAACACAATATAGTTTCCCAGAGTCCCTTTCAGGCAGAATAGCATAGAAATCAATAGTATCAGGAGGCAGACATCATGAATTTCATATGCACTTATTACAAAATGCTATCCTCCATAAGAGACTTCAGTATCTCTTTCATGTGCAAATGTGTGAGAGAGAAAAACAAAATACAATTATGAGTAACTGATACACGATGTAAAGTTTTGTTGTGCAAAGGACCCTACTGTTTTAACATCAATTTTCTTCTTTCCCACTTAATCTCCGTTGTTTTTGCTAACAAGGATGATGAAAGGCACATTGGAAAACACAAAATATTAAAAACCTGAAAAATCTACATTAGAAAGATGCACTAAATATGTGATAAGCCTGTGGTACAAAGGTGTACAATACAGTGCATTCAAATATATAGATGTACAAAGGCACAGTAAATGGAATAACTTTTGATAAGTTATCGGAGCTTTAAAATGTTCACTGCATGACACAAGGGTAAGAAACTTTATTCCAGGCTTGGCTTTGCCCGTGGAGAGTCCTCTGCAATTGAGAAAAATGATCCTTATAATATTTTAATAGTTATTTCCAAATCTTTATGGTATGATTTACCCAGAATCTAGTCAAAATTAGAAAAGCAGGCTAGCAACAAGTAGGTCAATGTTTTAGCCTGTCCAAAAGGACTAGCATTATTATGTTTATAATAATTGGACCAAATATAAAGGAAATAATTTAAACAACACTTTGATCTAAACTTCATACAAAAAACTACTGAGTAAAAATATTTCTTAGTGATTCAATTAGTTCAGCTTGTAAGAACAAAATAAGCTTCCTACACTATAGAAAATAATTACATTGATTTAGTAAATTTAAATGAAGCAAATTGAATAATGATGTCTATAAAACACTTAGACATTCAATGAAGGTATATATTATGAAAAAATGCTAAAATTGAGCATTATCATATATGAATAAAAAGCTACTTTAATCTTGATAAGCAGTGCTGTACTATAGTCATAAATGGACTTTGACAAATGAGTTGAAGTCAGTGTGTTCCCTGTCTTTTTATGTTTATAATAAAGTAATTTTGCCAGAAAAATGTTAAATAACTAAGTAATTTCACCTTAAAATTTATATTACATATAAATCATGATGTATTTCTCTATACAGGACTAGAAATTTTCAATGTGCATTGTTACTCATGTGAACATTGTCATGATCAGTTCATGGGGTTAAAACAAGGTACTCCTTCAGATTATGAAGAGTCTCAAATAACTGACTCATGTAGAACTTGGAAACTGGATCTCCCAGGGAAAGACCAGTATGCCACAGAATGGAATGTGTAGCTGCGATTGGTTCTTGAAAACTGAAAATGCCTTTTCAGTCTTAAAAAAATGGTTTCTGAAATAATTTTCGCATTATAGATGCCAACCCGGTGACTGATGAAAATGAGGTAATATTTCAGGGAGAAAAAACAAACAGCAATAATAAAGTATCCGCTCTGTTCTAGGCTGCCACCAGTTCTGGCAGGTTGGTGAGATTCTACATCTATGTCCTTGTGTTTTTCTCAATGCCATCATGAGCATCATGTGATAAATGTAGCTATGGCAATATACTTTTATGTGTGTTAGCTGCTTAAAGCTAGGTAATGGTGTAGACTCTTATGGGCTGCCTAGGCTTCCTTTAGTTGACTGTCCTCAGACCTTCTTACATTTCTAGCTTTGGGACTGGTAGAAGCTATGGATTATTAGTACAATCCAAAATGAATGATGTAGTTGTTACAAGAGTGCTAGCTCAACCCCCAAAAAGGACATGGGAAGGATATTAGCAAGAATAAGAATAGCAAAAAGTAAGCTGACTCCACACCTGTGACATTTTTTTCACAATTATCATTTCACAAATTTATCAGTCAATAAATCTTATAGATAGTATAAAACCAATGTGGCCTTTCTTTTATGTTTTCTGAGAACTTAAGTTCACAGTGAAATCTTCTGATTCTTTATTGGGACACATGCTGCTTTGTTACTCCAGGCTGCCTAATTCAGTCTCTCTGCATATACATTTTTGGATTTTCATATTGGCTGTTCTTATCATTAATAGGTTCTTGGAATTGGCACCATTTTTACTAGGTTGTAAATAGCTTGATGACTTAACAATTGATTCAGTACTATCTGTTGTATTTTACAGCGTAATTTATGAGTTGTTCAAGAATTTCTGTATGTACTTTGCTTAGATAACTGCTATTGAACATTTTTAAGCCTCGTTGTAATCAGGTAGTATCATGGTTTTAGATCTTGCTGAAGGTATATGAGAAGAAATGATGGGGACTTTCCTAGAACGGCTCTAGGGCCTAGTTGAGTGCCATTCCCTCATCTGAAGGTTAAGAGTCGAGTGAAGGATTCTGAGACCTCTGATATGGCAGAGCCATGTGAGCTAAGCTGTGCCTCTGACACTTAGAAAGAGATGCTTGCTTGCTTGCACTGTAATTTGTACTGAGAAAGGTGCAAACTGAAGACTACTGAGCTAGCAGAGATGTGCACAAACTTTTAAGAATTTGGATTAGTCAAGCATTGTTGTATGAACTTATTGCTATAAAAATTGCTGTACTGGGCTGGGCGGCGGTGGTATACACCTTTAATCCCAGCACTTGAGGACAGCCTGATCTACAGAGCAAGATCCAGGACAGGCACCAAAACTACATGGAGAAACCTTGTCTTGATAAACCAAAAATAAATGAATCAAAATTGCTGTACTGTTATCCAACTATTTCAAAATATAGTTTCTACTTCATTAATTAATACTTTATAAAAATGATCTTGTAGAAATCTCCTAAAGTCTCTTGGAAGCTTTATTCTAGATGGCTTATTTTGTTATGAATGTTTTCTAATCAGGAATAAGATTTTAATATGAAATTGGATTTATTAATTACAAGGAGGGACATTGACATGTGTGACTAATAAGTTAAGAGACCAATTGCATTTCCTAAATTTGAGAAAATGTATGTTCAATTAAAATTTTAAAATAATTTCTTTATACTTATAATCTGAAGATTTAAAATGTAAGCAAAGCAGAATGATTATTCCTGTTGTATTTCTATACACTTTAATTACTTTTCCCAGTATGTATCTTGAATATAAAAGTAAATTGTTTCTAATATTACATTTTTAATCTTACAATTTTTGAAACACTGTGATGATATCACAGTTGAGCTGCATCTTTCATCATTGTATGTGGTTGGCACATTCAGCTGTACTTTAAATATGATTTATAGTGTTCTGAATGGTTGGAATGTTAAGAAAACACACTGGTGAAAAACAAAATTAGAATAAATGTACAGTTGTTTTTCATTCTATACTATAGTATAAATATTTATAGGTACTGTCTTTCTCCCTGTGATTTTCAAAGTCTTTAGATATTTACATAGACAGAATGCCATTGCTTTGGTCTTTTTTATCAAGTTTTATTTCAAACAATTGCAAAAGCTAAATGCTTCAAAAGCTGAGGTTTTACCTCTCCATTAACTGTATATAGTGATAAAAATCTTCTGTCTTTGATTAATGTCAACTATTTTATAGGTTGCTGTTTTACAAAAAATAATAATCTCAGAGCAAACTGAGAATTTTAAATAGGCAAATATGTCTGGGACATATGTGTTAGGGGTTTTATTGCTGTGAAGAGAGACACTATGACCATGACAACTCTTATAAAGGAAAAACATTTAGTTGGGTGGATTACATTTTCAGAGGTTTAGTCCTTTACCATCATGGTGCGACATGGTCTGAGACACTGGCAGGTATCTTGAGCATATGTGATACCTCAAAGCCTGCCTCCACAGTGACACACTTCTGCTAACAAGACCACACCTACTCCAACAAGTCCACACTTCCTTTAGGGGCCATTTTCTTTCAAACCATCACAACATGTATTTCTAAAATATTGAGTGGAAAGGGAAATAATATTATGCAAAAATATTTATTTTATTCAAGAGCTCCATCATTTGTTTGTACATGTATGTGTGTAAGTGTGTGTGTGTGTGTGTGTGTGTGTGTGTGTGTGTGTGTGTGATGGTAGCTACAGCATGAAGTTCAGAAAGCAGGATAGGACAACTAATAATAACTTTACAATAGCATTTGGAGTAATGTTTAATGGTCAGCTTTTCAAAGAATGATGTTCTAATGGCTTCATTTTGATCAATAAATTGGATGAAAACACAACCTTTAGCATAACTTAACTGACTTTTAAACTTTTACTAAAGTTGTTATTTGACATTTTCCTTGTATATGTCATGTGTTCTGATGATCTCTTCTGTATGCTCTTTTAACTGCCTCTTACCCTGTCAATCACCTTCCTCCCTGAAGGTGCCCTTCCCATCGAAATGTCTTTTGAAAACCCTATTGTTGTGGATTATTATTTTAAAGTGTGTTTCACTTTTTCCTAATGCTTTCATTAACAACGCAAAGATGCGCTTCATTTGTTTAATTAAGTAGAATTAACCTGCGAGCAGGAGGCCTAGTCAGCAAGTAGCTGACAGGAAGAGGTAGGGAGGAACCACATGTAGCTAGGGTTCTTAAGTGGGGTCTGAGAAGAAAGACACCGGGGGTTTTGGAAGATGCAAGCAAAAGCTTAGCTACTTGCTGTTCAGCCTCTCTGAGTGAGCAGAATTCCACCTCAACTCTGAATCTTGAATTCTTTAGAGGAATAGAGATCTAGATAAAGTTTCCTTAATAGTTTTGAGAGAATTGGTGCCTGAGGGAACAGAATTCTCTCAGGCTGCAGCCTTTGTGGCCAAACTGCTGTTGGTAGCAGCAGAGTTGCAGTCTCTGATTGGGACAGCAGTTGCTTAAGGGGAAGCCACTGTAGATAATAAAAAGCAGTCAACAACAACAACCTACTGGCATTATGATAAACTAATCTAAGAGATTATGCTAGTGTAGTCATGCATTGCTTATTACTTAACTTTTTTTGTAGAACATAAGAAAACCTAAGGTGAAAATGGAGAAAGGAAATGGTCGAGAGCAATCTTGGACTGAGTGAAACTTTGTTTACCCTGGGTGATGTGTACGCACTATGCAGTTACAGTGGCTGGAGTCTTT
>CABHPR010157718.1:0-22965 GCA_902168415.1 Peromyscus melanophrys | reverse complement strand
GGGGGGGAGGGAATTTAGATCAGATCCAAAATGAGTACATTCCCAATTTCAGCTATCTCCCCACTACCTGATCCCCCTGCTAACATGCCCACCCACTCCAATCTGCCTGTAAAATCTATTTCCCCTGCCCAGGGAGATCCATGAGTTTATTAACTCCTATTAACATAACCTCTATGGGTCTACAGATTGTACCTTGGTTAACATTTACTTAATGAATAATATCCACTTATAAGTGAATAATTACCATGTTTAACTATCTGAGATTGATTCTTGATTAGGGATAGGGGTATACGTCTGCTCTAACTTTCAGCTCTAAGACATCATCTGGTATAGACCCATGCATGTCCTGTGCATGTTGCCTCATTCTCTGTGGATTCGTGTGTGTCGGTCCTGTTGTGTTTAGAATGCCTTGTTTCCTTGGTGTCCTCCATCACCTCTAGCTCTTACGTTCTTTCTACCTCCTTTTTGATGCGGATCTTTGAGCCTTGATGGAAGGGATTTGTTGGAGATATCCTGTTTAGGACTGAGTGTCCCAAGGCTTCTACCTCTGTACATTGTCTGGTTGTAGATCTCTGTATTTGTTCCCAACTTCATCAGGAATAAGCTTCTCTGATGATGGCTAAGCAACTCACTGATCTATGAGTTTGGCACAATATCTTTTGGAGTCATTTCATGGCTAAATTATTTTAGTATAGTAATAGAATTCGGTTTCCCCTGGGTCCCTGGGCTATTTATCCTCAGGTTTTTGGTCACTCAAGCAGTGTTGGGTGTGGGCTCCATTTCATGGAGTGGACTTCCATGAAATAAGATATTAGGTGGTTACTGCCAAAAAACTTTATGTCAGCATTGTTCTAGACTATCTTGCATACAGAACACCATTGTAGATCAAAGTTTTTTGGGCTGGGGTTTAAGTTTCTCCTCTTGGTAGAATGCAGAGTACCTTCCTGCACCAATTAAAATAGCATGCAGGAGTAAAGGCTCTATGTAGGCACTAGCTTGAGTTCTCCACATTCAATGAGTTGTGTAAATGGTATCTTCAGCAGTAGGACCTTAACATGAGTTTGTAGGGAGCAATCTATAGCCTTGGCAACAGCCTAGGTTGTTTGAGAGTTATCATAGGATCCTTTTGGCCTAGAACCCATTTAGATGTAATCCAGTCCCTATACTGAGAACTTCATTTGGTAACAATAGATGGACAGTTGGGGTTCTGTCATCCCCATTATTGGTGATTTCATTTAGATTGCCTTCATATAAGTATGTATTTTAGGTCTCTTCTGTTATATTAGGTTTTTAAACTACCGTTCAATTGGCCTGTAATTTTGGCTATTTCTCCTAGTATTTTCTCCCTAGTCCCTTCTTCTCTCTTCCTCACAACTTAATACTCCTGCTCCTGGACTCCCATCCAGCCTAGGGAATTCTATCTGTATCCCATAGATCCTTACCATATAATTAACACATGTAGTTCTATGGATTCTAGATTGATTATATTAACTTAACAGCCAGAATCCACATACAAGCAAATATATACCATATTTAACTTTCTGGTCTGGTTTACCTCACTCAGGATGATTATTTCCAGTTCCATCCTAGGAATTACAACCTAGAAAATTCAAGATTTTATTTTTAACAGCTGATTAATATCACATTGTAAATCATTGTAATGTACCACATTTTCTTTATCCATTCTTCTATTGAGGAACATCTAGGTTGTTTCCCATGAAAATGTTTGATCAAGTATCTCCGTGTTCTGTGTTAGGATGATCATCCTTTGAGTACAGGCCCAAGAGTGGTAAAGATGGATCTTGAATTAGATCTGTTCCCCTCTTCCTGAAGAACTGCTACACTGATTTCCATAGTGGCATTGCAGCTTTATTCCCAGCAACAATGAATGGGTGTTCCCCTTACTCCAAATTCTGGCCAGTATGAGCTATCACTTGTATTATTGATCATAGGCACTCTGTCTGATGAAATCTCAAAAGTAGTTTTGATTTGAATTTCTCTGATGATTAAGAGTATTGAGTAGCTGGGTGGCAGTGGCATACACCTTTAATCCTAGCACTCAGGAGGCCAAGCCAGGCAGATCTCTGTGAGTTTGAGGCCAACCTGGTCTACAGACGGAGATCCAGGAAAGGCACCAAAACTACACGGAGAAACCCTGTTTTGAAAAACCAAAAAAAAAAAAAAAATTGTTGAGTATTTCTTTACGTGTTTCTCAGCTATTGAGAATTCTGTTTTGATCTGTACCTGTACCTCATCTCTTAATTTGATTTGTTTTCTTGATATCTAGTTTTATGAGTTCTCCATATATTTTTTTTTTGATATTAATACACTGTTAATGTTCCTGTTTGAGTTCCTAAACTTTTCACTTCCAGATTTCCCACAGTTTGGGCTTTCTTTATTGATTCTATTTCCACTTTCAGGTCTTGAACTGTTCTATTCATTTCGTTTCACTGTTTATTTGTGTTTTTACAGATTTCTTTAAGGGTTTCATTCATTTCCACTATCAGACCTCTATCATATGTATAAAGGTTACTTTAGAGTCTTTATCTTGTGCTTCATCTAACTCACAATTCTCAAGGCCTACTGTGGTAGGATTTCTGGGCTTGTTTTTCTTGGTTGGGTGTTTTCTTCCTTTGTTTCTGCTGTCTTCTCTGATTCTAAGAGGGTGTGATGGTTGTGTATTGTCTGGTGGATAATTCTAAAATCTTGATAAATGTGGCCATGGGGGATTGCAGGTAAAATGTGCTTCTAGATATCGGGATCTGTCACTTAGGAATGGGCTTAGGCTAGAAAGGCAGTGATGAGGGGATCCATAGCAGGTAAGTAAGCGGGATGTCCCACCAGAATCTGCTTAATATTCTGGAAATGGCAAACACTGAGGGAAGGTACAACAGTTAGTCTGCTACAGTGCTTGGGATTAGACTGAGGGATTGGATTTGGAGGAGAGGAGAGATCTGAAGCTTGCCTACCTGCTTCACTAGCCTTCCTGATTCTCTGGCAGGCTTGGCTGGAGGGTGTCCATTGAATGCCTTGGGGTTGGGGGTCTAAGATAACAGAATGAGTTAGGAGGAAGGTTGGAGAAAATGATCTTTGAGATCTGCTAGAGATGGAGGCAGAGAGGAGGTGGAGGCTGCAGCAGGTGGCAGTTACAGAGTTGGAGTTGAGACTGAGGGATTGTATGTAGAGACATGGTACACATGAAAATTTGCAGTTCTGCAACGTGCTTCTCTGATTGAAGTGACCTGAGAGTTCCCATGGAATGCCTGGTAGATTTTGGGACTACAATAAAACAAGGAGCTGGAAAAAAAGATTGGTTAGATTGGAAGATCTGTGTGATACACTGTGGCTGGGATGGGTGTAGAATAGAAGGGGAGACCAATACAAATGGTCTGATACAGAGCTGAGGGTGAGATTGGAGGATTAAATTTGAAGGAGATGAAGAAGAAGAAGTGAAGCTCTTCAGTTAGGCTGCTTTCCTGGATGGAGTGGCTTGCAGTTTCCTACAATAATCCTCTTGGAGCAGGAGGCTAGGATAAAGAGATGAGTTTGGGGGAAGACATTTAGAGGTGAAGATTTTTTTTATTAAGAAATTTTTTATTCATTTTACATACCAATCACAGATCTCCCTCTTGCTTCCTCCCGCCCCTGCAGTCTCCCTCCCCAACCCACCCCCATTCCTTCCTACAAGAAGGTAAGGCCTCCCATAGGGAGTCAGCAGAGCCAGGTACATTCAGTAGAGGTGGGACCAAGCCCCTCCCCATGCATCAAGGCTGTGTGAGGTGTCCAACCATAGGTAGTGGGATCCAAAAAGCCAGCTCATGCACCAGGGATGGATCCTGATCCTACTGCCTGTGGGCCCTTTAAGTAGATCAAGCTACACAACTGTCTCTCTTATGCAGAGGGCCTAGTCCAGAGGTGAAGATTTTTGTGATCCTCTGGAAATGGGAGCAGAGAGCAGGAGACGAGGCAGAGGTGAAGATTTGCACTTAGCCTACCTGCTTTTCAGGCATGAGTGCCAGAGATTTTTCAAGTGTTTCTAAAACTAGTGTTTGAGGAACAGTGCCCCACCAAATTAAGTTAGCTGAAATCATCATATAGAAAACAAGTAATTTTGTATCTGAGATATAGGTAAAATACTGCATGTAAGCCACATAATGGGCAGATATTAGGTAATCCATGAGCAGCAAGAATGGCTAGTATAGGGGGAATGCCAGAATGAATTTGGACATCACAGACTCATCTATTTTTCTGCCACATAGCATTGGTATTGATCACAGTGAGCACAGGAACAAAGGAGAAACGCCCATCAATAGCCAAAAGTCTATAAGTGAGAGAAAATGCCTTTCCCCATGGAAAGTAGCTGAGAATTAATCTTAGAATTTCAACATCAAGCTAGAATAGTTTCTAAATATTTAGTAGTATAGAACTTTTAAAATAATTTTAATCTTTATCTTTATGAAATGTTAATGACAATTTTGTTATATATTTTTTGCCCTATGTATTTCCCATAGATTAGTGATCTCTAATTACCCAAAATATCAATATACACAAAAACACTAGAGCTATAAATTCTATTGAGCTTGACAAAGATGATTAAAATGGGATAAATGGTCTAGATAAATAATCATTGTATTAAATTACTGCATAGAAATTGAAACAGTTTGAGTTTGGAATGATGAAGCAAGCCTGTAAGTCTCAACTTTATCACATGTATTTGGATTTTTCTTTTTAGGTCAGTATTCAACATAAATGAAATAGATTTATGGCATGAATATCTTATTATTTATAATTGTCTCTTGTATGGAGCAATGCAAGTAAGAGTAACAGAAAATAATGAGTTAAACAATTTAAGTATTTTGTTGCAATAATACATGCAAAATAGGTTATGATACTTGATTTCTATATTTTTAAATTTAAACATAAATGCAATAGAAACAAGGTTGTCAAGATATTAATTTGTAGTTATTTTTAAAAAGGTATTTTGAAGTATTACCTATATAAATAGATCCTTTCCTCCCCCTTGAAAAGAAAATCGAGCACCCTATAGGTTGAGAAGATCCATGTCCTGTAACTTAAGTAAAGAACTCAGGAAGATTCATATGTGAGACAATATGTGTGCCACTCACACAGTCATGATTTTATATTTGAAACTTAGGAATCACTTTCTACAGACAATTGCTTCCTGATATTTTCCATAGCAGTTAATTTTAAGTGTCAACTTGAGTAGACCATAGGATGCAGAGGTATTCGGTCATAATTCATTCCTTGAATATCTGTGAAACTTCCCTGGATAAGATTAACATTTAAATTAATAGACTGCATAAGGGAGATTGCCTTTGCAAATGGAGTTGGCTTCATCCAGTCCATTTAACACCTGGAAAGAACTAAAGTGCTGGCCCCCAATGCCTCCAAATAGGACAGAACACTTCCTGCCTGAGTGAGAGTAAGAATATCTTATCCTGACTTTTAGATTCTGAAAGAAACACGGAGTCCTTCTGAGTTTGAACCTTGACAGTCTTTAGAATCGCTGACTGTCTTCCTGGTTCCTAGACCTTGGTCTCAGGTTGAAACCATACCACCACCTCGCCTGATGGATAGCTTGCCAACTGGACATCAAGGAACATGCTAACCCCCATAGTCTAACATTCCAATGACTAGACCATTCTCTGTATGAATCCATATATGCATTTTGTCTGTTTGTGGGTTCTGACACAGTCATGGGTCCTCTGCTTTGGTTTCATCATACCTGGCAAACCTCTTCTCATAGAGACGGTTATAAGGACAACGGCGGTGACACTGGTGGGACACAAATGCTCTGACTCCTCCTTCACTCATCACAGTGTTGTTCCTTTTTGACAGGTGATGAGATACCTGATAAAGGGTATGCACGATATAACTAATCAAATTGTGTATTTAAAGATGATCAACCTATTGAAATTTTAATGAAAAAATGAATTAAAATAAACCAAAAATACAATGTAGGTTTTGAAAAGGAAAGTAGTTGAAAACCACTTTATTTTGGACATTTCCCATAAATTAGTAGAGAAATACTTTGGAATGAATGCCATGGACAGTTTACTAGGCTTTCTATGGAAGCCAAATTCAGAGGCAATATAGTGCATCTTTTTTCCCCTCCTCAGGACACTTGCTAAGTGAAGCTACCTACATGCTTTGAAACTGTTAAGCAAAAAACCCTTCATCAGTTAAAGAAAACTCCATCCCTCCCCACTGGACTTCCTTTTATCCTTTAATTCATATTTCAGCCCTAACAACTTATTTGTGCGATGTCTTTTTCTTTTCAAGTTTGAGTTACCAAGTCTAGCCTGCCATTAGAACAACTTCCTGAGGAAACATTGTGGTAAGTAGTAGGAAATGACAGTCATTTTTCACACATCACTGTAATAACTAGAATGAACATTTGTTTACTGGAAATGCAATGCATAAGTGTTAAATGAGGGGAGAACATTGAATTTGATCGAAAAGTAAGACTAGATAATTTATTGTGGAATTTTAAAAGAACAACTTTGAGTACAAGTTAGTAACCTTCTGATCCATAATCAGCATAGATTTTAAAGTTTGCCTAGAGTCAATTAAACATCTACCTTTTCCACATTTCCTAAAAAGAGTTTTATATGCACCAGTGGTTCTTCCTAATCCATGAGCACTAGAATAAATAGTTTAAGTGTCTATTAAAGCAGAGCCAACCCAGGACATATATGGCAGGCTTCTTATGGCACTTACACTACCTATCAGAAATGTATTAGTTGATATGCAGTGCTCTGTTTTATCTCTTCTGAATAGTTTTGTTATGATATTTATCAGACATAGGATAGCTATACCCAAGTGTTTGTGGTTTCCATTTGCTTTGTGGTTTGTTTGCCATCCATTGAAACACTGAAGATACTAGAGAAAGACACAGAATATTCTTCAGGACACTGGGGTGGGCAAGAACTTTGTGAGCAGAACATCAATAACACAAAAACTAGCTCCACATATCAAAAGATGGGAATACATGAAATTAAACCATTTTTACACATTAAAAGAAACTATGAGTAGAGAACACAGATAACCCACAGAATGGGGGAAAACCCTTACCAGTTATGCCTCAGATGAATATTAATATACAGAAATTACAAAGAATTTCAGAAGGTAAATACCAAGGAAATAAAACTGTCAAGAGAAAAAGGAATTAATGGTTTGCATAGACAGTATTCAAACAAGAAAATACAAACAGTTAATAACTATTTCATAAGTGGTGAAGATTGTTAGAAGTATGTGTAAAATATTATGATTTGGGAATCTTAGGGAATTCCCTCTGGAATACTCATATATTTTCTCTGGAATTTCAAAGGCTAACATAACAACAATTTGAAAACACTGAGAAATTTGGTTGTTTTCAATGTATGTTATGATCATAAATTTTAACATTGTTGATGAATAGACATACTATGTTTAGAAACAAGAAAAAGAAATTATATCCAACTTCCCATATAGACTTTCCTAAAGGCAAAAACTGAAAACCTCTGTTCTGGAATTAGCTTGTAGACACTAAAATAATGTTTAAAACAAAAACAAAAATAACCCCCATGAACAAAGCAAACAAATAAGCAAACAAACACTATGCAAGATCCAAGATGAATATTGGCATTCTGTTTTTAAAAAGAATGTCATATGCACCATTTATTAATATGCAAGTGAAACAAAAAGAGATGGGGAACATTTCGAGGTACCAACTGCTGTTCCTCTCATCATTGCAATAAATGAGCATATGTCTCAGAGCATGAGAAGGGAAAATTGAATGTACTGTTCCTCCAGCAGGTTTCAGCTCCCACAGACAACTCTTCTCTTTTCTTTTTCTTTTCTTTTTTTTTCTTTTTCTTTTTTTTTGGTAAAAGGCAACTTTTCAGTGGGATAAGCTAGTTAGAATACTGGGACAAATTATGTACAAACATTTAAAATTTATTTTTGCTTGGGTGTGGTTCTAAATGGGCCTTTCTGGTGTTCTGCCCACTAGTTTATAAATGGTGTTGACAAAGGGGAAGCAGGTATGTTGGGTGCAGTGATAGAGTACAGTGCTCTCTGAACAAATTGAGTGGCACACTACAAATGTCTGTGGAGCATGGGTCTAGGGTGATAGCTGTCAGCAAAAGAACATGCCTTACAAGCACTGGGGCCTGAGTTTGATCCCCAGAATCCACATAAACAGTGCTGGGCATGATGGAAGCGTACTTGTGATACCAGTTACGGGAAATCGGGGGCTGGTGATTTCCTAAGTATACCCAGCCTGTCAGACTAGCCTTCTCCGTAACCTCTCTAGACAAGTGAGAGACCATGTCTCAAAACATAAAGTGGGGGCTGGAAAGATGGTTCAGTGGGTAGGCGCACTGGCTGCTCCTTCAGAGAACCCAGTTCAATCCCTAGTGCTCACATGGTGGTTCAAAAGATAAGGCTGACAATTTCTGAGGAACCTCATGTAAGGCAGATCTTCGGTTTCCATCTTCATCAACACATGCATGTGTGCCTGCCTGCTCACATTTGTGCCTGTGATTGAGGGCGCATGTGTGCTGTGCATGTACACACACACACACACACACACACACACACACACACACACACACACTGCTGATAGAGGCTAAACTAACCTTACTTACCCTGAGATAAAACAGCATTTTTGTGTTCCTCTCTAAGCTTGGTTAGGGTGTATCCTCAGGCAAGCTTTCTTGTCTCTTTAACTAGATGAAAACAGGGCAACATGCGTTTCACATGTTGAATAATCAACATTTCAGAGATGTCATGTATAAGTACACTCAAAATAGATTAGTCATAACACAAGTTTTCCACACAAAATTAAAAAAAAAATTAAGAGGAAACTTATTGTAGTTATCACTGTTTTTCATGTAGTATTTATGATGTCTTAGATGTGACCCAAATCTATTGGTCCCATCTAATATTCAAGTATAACCTTCAAGTCACACTATAAAGGACAAGTTTGGACATAGGGATATAGCTCAGTTTTGTAGTACTAGCCTAGCAAGGTTAAGGTTCAATACTCAGTAACATGGAAAAATAAATACAAATTGATGTTCTCACTTTGTAGTCACTAGTTAAAATTTAAGTTCAGAATTGCTGGATAGATATTTGTCATTTTTGCTAGTTTTATCAAAGGTTTCCTTGTTTATTTTAATGTCTCAAAACAATTGATCTTGTACTGACAAAGAAAACTAGTTAAAATGAATCACAAGTAGAATTCATCATGTTTGAATGTTACTGCTTTCATTGACTAAATAAAACCTATTACATAGGAGCTGATCAAAGATTTTATGTTCTACCAACAGAAGAAAGTGCCGTGGTGATTGCTGGAGTGATTTTACATCTGATATACAAAGTGCAGTATATGGGGTGGTAAATTAAGTTTCTGAAACTGATACAAACACATTATTGAACATGATATGAGAAGACAAGTTAGGCTCTCATACTCTCATAGATTTTTAGTTATCTTACTTAATAAGAAATGTTTGTCAGTTAAACCGTAGCAGAGCAAGGCAAATGTCATTTCTGGCAGTGCACAAGAATACAGAATCAGCCTAAGAGCTTATATCCTGTGTAAAAGCATATGTTAGAACTCCTTTTAGTCTCTGTAGAGATTAAGACAGCCACAGCTTTGTATGAGAGTCCACTGTAAGTTAAGTATGGCTGGATGTGGTGGTGCACTTTGTTAGTCAAAAAACTTGGGAGACAAAAGTAGGTGGATCTCTGTGTTTTCAAGGCCATTCTGACTTACACAGCAACATTGGGGTCCCCAAAACTACTTGAGGAGACCCTGTCTCAAAAACTATTAAGGGTAGTATCTACTGAATTGTGAGATATTCTTAGTTCTTTATGGAACCAGTCTATTGTTTTTGCTTTCTGTTTTTCTTTTAGTACTTTGAGAATTTCATACAATGTATAATGATATACTCACCCCACCCCATTGCCTCACCCCTCCCATCCACTGCCCTTCTATAATGACACAGTTCTGTGTTCTCTTTTTTAAACTCATTATGTTCACATTGTGCTACTCATATATTGTTAGATGTGGAACCTTTTTACTGGGGCATGATTAACTTACCAGGGTTACCTTAAAACTGACACTCCTTCTCACAGGAGGTATCAAATTTCAAAAATATGAACAATTACACTAGTGAAATGTTTCCAGTATCTAAGAATTTAATAATATTCCTTCACTCAGGCTCCTTCAGGGAAAGCACAAGAATGGAGGACTCAATGGATTTTGTAGATATGGGTAATGCTTTATTTTGTCTATGGGTTTAGATATTATACCTATAGTGTTATATCTTGTGTGATGCTTGGAGTGTTATATGTTATAAAATGCAGTGTGGTATTGTGTTGATTTTTTTTTAAACAACAGTAGTGCAATTCCCACTTACAGCTACAAAGTCAGACATTGGATCCTATGAGTGGATCAGGAGAGGGCAAAGGGGCATTTGGCTGCTCCACTACAGTTGTATTGCCACTGAATGGGTAGGTATATCTTTCTCAGCAGGTTGTTTTTTATTTTTATTTTTTTGAGGGAGGTTGTTTTTTGCTTTTTTGTTGACATGTAGGGCTCACAGCTGTGAAAGACCATTGATAGCTTTTCTCTTCCAGAAGGCTTCAGAGCATCTTCTAACACTTGTAAAGCTAGCCACCAGAGAGGAAGCTCTCGGTTCAGTCTATTTTGCTTTCTCTATAACTTGACATCAAGGTATGTGGTGTCTTCAACAATCAGGTTGTACCCTTTAGTTCTGGCTGGCAGCCAAGAACCTTGACAGGGTCCTGTAATGCTTGAGGCCTCTGGAGCATCCTTGACCTCCCTGCAGGAGCAGCAAAACTGGAATTCAGAATTAACTTAGAATGGGCTGTTTCCATGAGTAGCAACATCTAGCCATGTAGGATAAATCCTTTGTATATCTCTTTTATACTTTAATTTGGGTTAATTTGGGTTTTATTTTAATTTGAGTTACAAGATATTAGGTATCCATATGGATTTTTTCATACTCTTTGCATTTTGGTTAATCCCAGATCACTCCCCCAGTCCTGTATCTTCATCTCCCTACCATACCACACTTTCTCTCTACTTAATTTTTTTTTAACCTCAGTTTTCATTCTTTCTCCTTTGTGTTATTGCCACTCCCTTAAAACAAGCTTACACCATCCTGATTTTCTCTTCGTAGAACCTGGTTTCCAGGGCTATTCCAAGTTTTTTAAAAAAAAAACCTGAGCTAACAAATCTAAGCTAGGATCTGCATATGACTCAGAACCTGTGGCATCTGTCCTTCTGTGCCTGATTACTTCACTTAATACTTACTTTTTTTTAAAGTTCCGTCCAT
Source organism: Peromyscus melanophrys (assembly GCA_902168415.1). Lineage (NCBI taxonomy): Eukaryota > Metazoa > Chordata > Mammalia > Rodentia > Cricetidae > Peromyscus > Peromyscus melanophrys. The sequence continues at coordinate 11,596 of CABHPR010157718.1, read as the reverse complement.
TTTACCAGAAATTTCATGACTTCATTTTTTATTTGTAGCTATGTAAAAATTCATTGTATATATTCACCACCTTTTCATTATCCATTAATCAGTTGATGCACATATAGGTTGCTTCCAATTCCTATCTGTTCTGAACAGAGCAGCAGTGATCATGGATGTACAGTTACCTCTGTATTAGTATATTGAATCTTTTGAGTATGTTCCCATACATGATGGACCTGAGATGAATGGTAGTTTCATTTCAAATTTTCTTAGAAATTTCTTGGACAATTTGCAAAATGGCTCCACTAGTACATACCACCACCAAGTGTTTAATTAAATCTTTCCATTTTCCCACATCCATGTCAGCCATTGTTGTCCTTATTAGTTGTTGTTCTTTTCTTTCTTCCTTCCTTTCTTTTGTCCTTTCTTTTTTGTTTTTTGTTTGTTTGTTTTTTTGGACAGGGTTTCTATGTGCAGCCCTGGCTGTCAGGGAACCCACTCTGTACACCTGACTATCCTTGAACTCAGATCTCCTCCTGGCTCTGCCTCCTGAATTCTGGAATTAAAAAATATGTGTCACCACTTGATGGTAACCTTTCTGAGTAGAGTCAGATTAAATCTTAAAGTAGGTTCAATCTGTATTTTACAAATGTCTATGGATGCTGAAAACTTTTAAAACTGTGTCCCAACTGTTTGTATTTCTTCTTTTACGAAATCTCTGATTACTTCTATAATCTATTTTAGTGACAGCCACTAATATGTGTGCATTACTTTTGTTATTTTGTATTACAAAACTTTATGTTAAAATATATTTTTATAATGATGATTGGAACAGAATACAATCTATAGGAATTATATGTTCTTCAGAAGATGAGCACAGATAGAAGACTATTGGTGTATATGTATGCATTCCTGGAAGCTGCCAGATACTGCTGCTCCATTGCTCTGTTTGAGCATGCTTTCAAGTCATTTACAAATATCCCCAAACATAATGTTTAAGCATAATAAATAGAAATATCAAACAGCTGAAACTGCAGGGGCACTTTCTGCTTACACATTACTGTGAGACTCTTATCTCCGGGAATATGAATGGAAATGGTCTCTTTGCTAATTGATCTTTATTGTCTTTAAAAATATAGCTCAAGTCCAACATGTGACAGGAACAATATTGTTCAGCGATAGACTCATTCAGGGTTTCTACACTTCTTCATAGAACCCTTGGTGCTATGGGATCTCAAAATCTTAGAACTTGAAACCCACAATCACTTTCTGATCTGGAATGGCTTATTTTCTATCATTAATGTGACTACACTTGAATAGTATGACCTGATGATAAAATCAAATGTCAAAGATTGATCACTAAATTTGAACTTTACTGGGAAAAAGAGTACTTTCTTCTAAATTTCTTCAGGAGATCTCTTCTTCTCCTTTATGCCATCCTCACGAAAAAAACTTCAGATTATACATATAATTTTAAAAATTCAAGGAAAAAGATTCATTTAGAATTACTTGAATATATTGATTCTGTAAAACAAAAGGTGTTAAACATAATTTCCGATGACTGCTGTTCGGCAGAAGGGAAGAGAATCCTGGATATAGTGTGCTATCATAGGGTGCTTTAAATAAATCCTTCTCAGAGAGATTCAATTGTTTTTCACACCTTTAACAGCTTCATGTGACAATAGGGTAAAGTGAATTTGTGAAGACACAACTTCAATTCCAAATGTGAAGAAGTCTCTGTTTTTCAAGGTTGAAAGCAGAAAAGCAAGTGGAATCAGTAGAAATATTTCTTGGGCAAGCATTAGTGTATCATGTACTTGTTATTAACCAACTATTTTTTCTGGGTTGTTTATATATTCCAAATTATTATTTATCTCTATAAAATGCAATATCCAGCATTTTCTAAACAGTTCTAAAACAAATGTCAAGGGGAAAAGAGGGAAGTAGTATGAGGAAAAATAAAATATGTCTGTGAATGAAAAAATGCATAATGTCATTGAAAAAGAATTGAACTAAAGCTTCAAGGTAGAGCCAAGTTAATTTAGCTATTCATGAGACAAGAAAATATTGAGAATGCTTCCATTGCGTTAAAAAGTTGGATGTCTAATAAGAGAAGTTTCACCAAGTTTGTAGCTCAGGGGCAATGTTATCTTCGTTTCCCATCAGTATTAATGAGGGGAATGGACGTTAGAAGATACACAGCAAAATCATTCTCCCGGTATACATTGAGTGACATATGAACAAGTTTATGCCCAAAGGAAATTGGTGTGAAAATTTATTTGAAGATGCAATTATCCAACATACTGAAGCTTTTTAAGCTCTTTGAACCCTAAAATGGGAAATTCTACAGCTAAAGATCTGATAATGCAAGGAAAATAAATTACTCTGCAGTCTGCACTTTTAAAGTGGTTCCTTCAGCCAACTAACCCTGAAACAGCTTCATCATCTTTACCAGTGCAGACTCCCAAATGTTAGCAAACACATCAACATGTTCCAAATCTGAGCTATGGTTCTAACTTCATAATCCTTACCAGTACAATCTCTTAAATGAAAGCAAATACATCAGTATGTTCCAAAACTGAGCTACAGTTCTAAGCACAATCTTATCCCTCCTGTGGTGGTGCTCAAACTAAATAATAGATACATGTAATGAGACATGGAGCTATAGATAATTTTAAAAAGTCATAGTGTGAACTACAAAATTTGTCACCTTATAACTATGTTTATCGGACATGTAATATGTAAGTAACATTTTATATTACATATATGTTGAACAAAGAATACTGAATACATAATCAAATACTTTTATAGTTCTGAGAAAAATTGAAAACATTGTCAGATGTAAACATGTACAAGATTTTGGTCAAGTTTCAGATTCTTTTATTTATTTATTTATTTATTTATTTATTTATTTATTTATTTATTTTTGTTTTTTTGAGACAGGGTTTCTCTGTGTAGCTTTGCGCCTTTCCTGGAACTCACTCTGTAGACCAAGCTGGCCTTGAACTCACAGAGATCCACCTGCCTCTGCCTCCCGAGTGCTGGGATTAAAGGCGTGTGCCACCACCGCCCGGCAAGTTTCAGATTTTTGAACTATTAATAAGACAGTATTTTATTTCTCATGCTGAGTTTAACTTAAGACATTAAGACATGATTGCAAGCAGTGCAAAAAATTAAATATTTCTAATAAATGATGATTTATGATGTAATTTATTAAGTTTAAATCTCTCTTTATGGAATTCAAATGGTAGATATTCAACTATTTTTACCCTCATATATTTCCTCAATATTACATTTAAAGAGTGTTCTTCCATTCACTATTATTTGTTATTTCAGTTTTAAAAATAATATATACATTTATGTCATTGCTATTCATTTCTTTTATATAATATTGGACATCACTTGACTAAACAGCCATATAAAATACTGTTTAGAGCTAGAAACCCATTCCCTCATGTCTGACATGAAGTTAATTTTGAAATGCTGTCACCTCACAAAATACTAGTATACTATCATGGCTTCTACTAACAGCAAGTTGTTACATCCACAATGGTGGCTGTCTTTATATGTGTTTTTCTGTAAATCTTCTAATCCATGAGATAGTAGTAACTCACAGACACTACTCCTTTGGCCATCTATCCCCTCCATTGATCATTTGACATGGAAAGATCTCTAGTCCCTTTTGCATAGTGTTAATATATCTCTGATTTAATATTATTGTGACACAGTTTACACATAGAACATTGTAGTTACTGTTTTATTGCTATGAGGAGCTACCATGACTAAGGTAACTTACAAAAGGAAGTATTTGGGGGCTGGAGAGATGGCTCAGCAGTTAAGAGCACTGGCTGTTCTTCCAGAGGTCCTGAGTTCAATTCCCAGCACCCACATGGTGGCTCACAACCATCTGTAATGAGATCTGGTGCCCTCTGCTGGCCTGCAGACATGCAAGCAGATCACTGTATACATAATGAATAAATAAATCTTTAAAAAAAAAAAACAAAAAAAAAAACAAAAGGAAGTATTTAATTGAAGGCTAGCTTACAGTTTTAGAGGACTGGTCCATGAGCATCATAGAATACAGCACACAAGCATGGTGTCAGCTGAGAACTTTATATCCTGATCTTCAGGCAGCAGGCAGAGAAAGAGAGACTGGGCATATCATGGGATTTTGAAACATCAAACCCCAGTCCTAGTGACCTACTTCATTCAACAAGTCCATGCCTATTCTCACAAGGCCACACATCCTAATCTTTCTCAGGATGTTCAACAACTGGGGATTAACCAAGCAAAGATCTGAGACTATAGGGGTTTCTCCCATTCAAACCATCACATGCAATTTCTTTACAATGAACAGGTTGACTCCCATTAATAATGTTACAACTTTTAATATAGTTTGGTAATTTTGGTTACAAAACAATTCCTTTTTTCATCTATTCAAACTCTTGCATTTGATGTGCAGTTCCTCTGTTTTTTTTCCTATTTTATTTGTTTTATCCCTTTAAACTTTCATACACACACACACACACACACACACACACACACACACACGCACATATATATGATGTATCTTGAGCAACCCCTCCAACTCTCATAGAAAACCCCATCATATCTTCCTCCCAAATGCATGCCTCTATAGTGATATTTTATTTGTACCAAAATATGATTTGTATGTTAATAAATAAAGTTGCCCGGGGGTCAGAGCTATTAGCAAGACATAGCAAAAGCTGGGCAGTGGTGGTGCATGCCTTTAATCCCAGCACTTGGTAGGCAAAACTAGGTAGATCTCTGTGTGTTCAAGGATACAGCCAGCATGGAGGCACACGCCTTTAATCTCAATACCAATCATAGAAGACCTGGAGGTCTGTACAGACAGGCAGTGACGAGGCAGTCATGTGGTTGGGTTTAAAACCAATGAGAAGGCAGAACAGAAAGTCTATATAAAGACAAACACACAGGAAGTAGGTCTCTTGGCTGAAGAGGAGAGCTGCAGCAGGAAGGGTAAGGCTCTTAGCTCTGACCTCTTGGGCTTTCATCTTTGCATTGGCTCTGTGTTTCTTATTTAATAAGACGGTTACTTCTACATGCCTTTCTTTAATAAATGCTGTTTTATTTTTCAACAAGTCAGAGTTTACTGCTAATATTCATATAGGCTCATTATCATTTACTAAATCATGGGAAACCAATGAGTGGCTGAAAACTTAAAGAAAGGTGACTCTCTCATCTCTAGTATTCATTAACTGCCAACAACTCCATTTCTAGGATTGACACATTTGGAGCCCTGCCCCCTACATGCTGTAATTTTTAATCTTCTTGATATTGTGCAGGCCAATTCCTATTTTATTCAATGAAAATCCCCCTCATTACTCTTTCTTGTGAATGAATCACATTATTCTGTCTCTTAATTTTCTTCTAGTGTCTTGTTTTTACTCTAAAGGTCTCTCTTAAATATATATTAAATATCATTTTGATTTTCTATAATAAGTCTTAAGTATCTTTTTTGAGATTCTATGAGAAACTATTAACTACAATAAAATTTGGATATCCTTAGAATAAGAACAAAACTCAAGACATATCATAATTCCTTCTGCATATCAGAAAGTAAATGTAGGTTTTGCTTAATAGCTCTGTGTGGCTCACTGGATAAATGTCAAATATCCTTTAATAATCTTTTAATTAGCATTGTCAAGTTAGAAAGGATAGGAAAAAATATCTATACAGAAACAAAGATTTTATATGTCACTGGAATTAAGTTGCTAACAATTTGAACTGCATTTTCCAAAGTTAGGATGCTACATGCAATCTTATAATGTTTAAAAAATATATAGTACACATACAAATTTGAGAAGAGAATCTAAATGATAGACTACTAAAAAGTCATCTAAACATAAAAGATGACAGTGATGGAAGATCTGTGAATCAAAATACGTGCAAGTTATTCAAAGATGTAAGCGCTTAAATCTAGAAGTAAGTCTTCTATCTATTGATCTTGAATAAAGTGAACTAAATTCAGCAATCAAGAGCAGAGAGAGAAGGGTTAAATGAAATGAATACATCTCAATAATATGCTACCTAAAAACACATTAACATCTAGATAGAGAGAAGGCAGAAAGATAACAAAGTTATTCTATATAAGATTAACAATAAGAAATTTGAAATAACATTATAAATATCTGAAAATTGACTTTTAATAAAAAGGAAACAAAAATACCAAATTATTAGGTGAAGAAAAAAATATAAGAAATACAGCCTCCAATATTCAGAACAAATTTTAACAAAATTAAAAGTAGAAAGAAATAATCTCCTGAGAATAGATGGTGGCTTGGATAGCATGTTTTTAATAATAAATGGAACATTCACATAGAGATTAAAATGTCAATAGAAGACTTCAATAATGCTAATAATCAGACTAAAGAACACAATATATTCCACACCAAGGAAGTAGATATACATTATTCTCAATTGATCATTAAGCATCCCTTAGAGTAGAACAGTGGTTCTCAAACTTCCTAATGTTGTGACCCTTTAATACAGTTCCTCATATAGTGGTGACCCCCAACAATAAAATTATTTTTGTTGCTACTGCATAACTATAATTTTGCTACTATTATAAATTGTAATATAAATATCGCATATGCAGCATATCTAATATGCAATCTCTAAAGGAATCATGACCCCCAAAGAAATCATGACCTAGAGGTTGAGACATGATGGAATAGACTATGAGTTAAAGTCACAGGTATTAATAAGTATAAGTAATCTGAAATTGTATGAAATTTTTGTCTATGGACACCTTAGGGTCAAATTATAAATCAAAAGTATAAGAACACAAAATGTCACGAACACATCATGACTAAATAAAATGCTCTTAAACAACCGATTGTCCAATGTAGAGAACACAAAATCGGTTAAACAATAGTTGCAGATAAGAGAAAATGGAAACATGCAGTGAATGACCATACACAGAATCATCTGCAAACTAAGAGAACTCTAGACTCCTGAAGGCAGGCCTCCTCACCACCATCACCCATTTGACACATAATCTACAAGTCCCACTCCATCCCCCAAACCCACCCATTCCCCAAGACCCCAGCGGCTCCCTGAGACACAGACTCTGTCAGCTCCAAGTGGACCAAGAAGTGAGTAACTGTCCTCCCAGCCAGTCACTCCAGTCTCTAGGCCCTAAGCTCTGGGGCACAATCCATGTGCCCCCAACCCCATCCATTGCTGCCCCAGGTGCAGGCTAGCAGGCAAGTCTTCTGTGAGCAGGCCTTCCCTCCACCCCCATCAGACCCTGAAATCTACAAGTCCCACTCTGTCCCCCAAACCTGGCCATCCTCCGAGAGCCCAGCGGCTCCCTGAGACATGAACACCACTTGCACTGGTTGGTGGAACAGATGGGTAGACACCAGTGCAATAATACATTCAACAACATAAAGAACAATGTGACACCACCAGGGCCTATTGACTTTACAACAGCAAGACCTGAACATCCCAACATAAAAGAAGAAGCAAAGAACCTTAAAATAACTTTATGAAGATGATAGAATCCCTTAAAGAGGGAATGAAAAATTCCTTTAAAGAAATTGAGGAAAAGACAAACAAAATTTTTTCTTAAAGAAATTCAATAAAACCAAGAAAAAGGAATTAAACAGGCAAAGGAAACAGTTCAAGACTAGAAAAATGAAATAGAGGCAATAAAGAAGACACAAAACAAGGGAATGCTGGAAATGGAAAATCTTAGTTAAAAATGTTAGGAACTACAGATGTAAGCATAATTGACAGAATGCAAGATATGGAAGAGAGAATATTGCATATAGATATAATAGAGGAAATAGATTCATCAGTCAAAAAAACATTAAAACATACAAAGTTGTAACACAAAATGTCCAGGAAATATGGGACACCATGAAAAGACAAGCTTAAGAATAATAAAGACAAAAGAAGAAGAGTACCAGCTCAAAACCATAGAAAATATATTCAACAAAATCATAGAAGAGAACATTCTCAACCTAATGAAGAAAATTCCTATGAAGATACAAGAAGCTTACAGAACGCCAAAAAGAGTGGACCCTCCAAAAACATCCTCTTGCCACATAATAATAAAAGCACTAAATATACAAATAAAGAAAGAATATGAAGAGCTGCAAGTGAAAAAGGCCAAGTAACCTATAAAGGCAGACCCACCAGAATAACTACCAACTTCTTAATGGAGACTCTGAAAGCCAGAAGGTCCTGGACAGACATTATGCAGACACTAGGAGACCACAAATGCCAGCCCAGACTACTATACACAGCAAAACTTTCAATCGCCATAGACTGAGTAAACAAGACAGTCCATGACAAAACAAAATCTAAACAATACCTGTCCACAAATCTAGCCCTACAGAAAGCACTAGAAGGAAAAATCTAAAATAAGGAAGTTAGATGAACCCATGAAAATTCGGGCAATAGATAATCTCACAGCAGCAAATCCCAAAGAATGGAAACACACACATACTAATACCAAAAAATAACAGAAATTAACAATCACTAGTCATGAATATCCCTTAATATTAATGGAATCAAATCACTTATAAAAAGACACAGGCTACAGAATGGATTTGAAACAGGATCCATCCTTCTACTGTATAAAAGAAATACTCTTCAACTTCAAAGATAGACACTACCTCAGAGGAAACAGTTGGGGAAAGACTTTCCAATCAAATGGACTTAAGAAGTGAGCTGGTGTTGCTATCTTAATAACTAACAAAATAGACTTCAAACAAAAATTAATCAAAAGAGATGAAGAAGGACATTACATATTCATCACAGGAAAAACCCATTATGATGAGGGCTCAATTCTGAACATTTATGCCCCAAATACAAGGGTACCTACATATATAAAAGAAATATTACTAAATCTTAAATTGCACATCAAATCCCACACACTAATAGTGGGAGACTTTAACAGCTTACTCTTACCAATGGCCAGGTATGCCAGACAGAAACTTAACAGAGAAATAAGGGAACTAATAGATGTTATGACTCAAATGTACTTAATAGACATCTACAGAACATTCCCCACCCAAACACATAAGAATAAACCTTCTTCTCAGCAACCACGGAACCTTCTCTAAAATTGACCACATACTCAGTAACAAAGCAAATCTCAAGAGATTAAAAAAAAACACTGGAATAACCCTTAGTATTTTATTGATCACCATGACTTAAAGTTAGAATTCAACAACAACACTAGTTATAGAAAGCCTAAAAAACCATGGAAACTGAATAATGCTCAACTGAATCACCACTGGGCCAAGGAAGAAATAAAGAAATAAATTAAAGATTTCCTAGAATTCAATGGAAATGAATGCACAAAATACCCAAACCCATGGGACACTATGAAAGCAGTACTAAGAGGAAAGTTCATAGCACTAAATGCCTTCATAAAGAAGTTGGAGAAATCTCACACTAGTAACTTAAAAACACACCTGAAAGCTCTAGAACAAAAAGAAGCAAACTCACCCAGGAACAACGGACACTAGGAAAGAATGAAACTGAGGCTGAAATCAATAAAACAGAAACAAAGAGAACAATACAAAGCATCAAGAAACAGAGAGCTTGTTCTTTGAGAAAGCAACAAGATAGACAAACCCTTATCCAAACTAACCAAAAGACACAGACAGAATAACCAAATTAACAAAATCAGAAACAAAAAAGGGAGACATAAAAATGGACAATGAGGAAATCCAGAGAACCATCAGGTCATACTTCAAAAACCTGTACACCACAGAATTGGAAAATCTAAAAGAAATCAACAATTTTCTGGGTAGGTACTATGTACCAAAATTAAATCGAGACCAGATAAATAATTTAAGTAGACCTATAAACACCAAGGAAATAGGAGCAGCCGTTAAGTCTCCCAATTAAAAAAGCCCAGGACCAGATGTTTTCAGCACAAAATTCAACCAGAATTTCAAAGAGCTAATACCAATACTCTTCAATACTCTTCCTCACAATAGAAAAACAGAAGGAAAATTGCCAAACTCTTTTTATGAGGCTAGAGTTACCCTGATACTCAAACCAAACATAGATGCAGCAAAGAAAAAGAATTACAGATCAATATCCTTCATGAATATTGATGCAAAAACACTCAATAAAATACTGGCAGAGTAAATCCAAGAACATATAAAAAAAATCATCCACCATGATCAAGTAGGCTTCATCCCAGAAATGCAAGGATAGTTCAAAATATGAAAATCTGTCAATGTAATCCACCATATAAACAAAATAAAGAAAAAAAATCACACGATCATCTCATTAAACACGGGAAAAGCCTTTGACAAAATCCAACATCCCTCCATGATAAAAGTCTCGGAGAGATCAGGAATACAAGGAACATATCTAAATATAATAAAGGCAATTTACAGCAAGACAACAGCCAACATCAAATTAAATGGAGAGAAACTCAATGTGATTCCGATAAAATCAGGAACAAGGCAAGGCTGTTCACTCTCCCCAAATCTGTTCAATATACTACTCTAAGTTCTAGCTAGGGCAATAAGTCAACAAAAAGAGAACAAGTCGACACAAATTGGAAAGGAAGAAGTCAAACTTTCACTATTTGCAGATGATATTATAGTATACATAAGTGACCCCAAAAACTCGACCAGGGAACTCCTATAACTGATAAACACCTTCAGTAATGTCACAGGATTCAAGATTAACTAAAAAAAATCAGTAGCCATCCTATGTACAGGTGATAAATAGGCTAAGAATGAAATCAGAGAAATATCATTCATTACAATATCCACAAACTACATAAAATATCTTGGGATAACTAACCAAGCAAGTATAAGACCTGTATGATAAGAACTCTTAGACTTTGAAGAACAAAATTGAAGAAGATAACAGAAAATGGAAATCTCCCATGCTCATGGATATGTAGAACCAACACAATAAAAATGGCAATCTTACCAAAAGCAATCTACAGATTCTATGCAATCCCCATCAAAACCCCAACACAATTCTTCACAGACCTCAAAAAAACAATACTCAACTTCTATGGAAAAACAGAAAACCCAGGATAGCTAAAAGAATCCTGTACAATAAAGCAACCTCTGGAGGCATCACCATCCCTGATTTCAAGCTCTATTATGAAGCTATAGTAATAAAAACAGTTTGCTATTGACATAAACATCGACATGTGGACCAATGGAATGGAACTGAAGACCCTGACTTTAATCCACACACATATGAACGCTTGATTTTTGACAAAGAAACCAAAGCTGTACAATTGAAAAAAGAAAGCATCTTCAACAAATGGTGTTTACATAGCATAACTGAATGTCAACATGTAGAAGATTGCAAATAGATCCATGATCCATGCGCAAAACTCAAGTCCAAATTGACCAAAGACCTCTATATAATTCCAGTTTCATGGAACTTGAAAGAAGTAGGAAGTAACCTTGAACGCATTGGCACAGGAGACCACTTCCTAACTATAACACGAGTAACACAGACACAGAGCAACAATTTTAAATGTGACCTCCTGAAACTGAGAAGCTTCTGTAAGGCAAAGGAGATGGTAAATAAAACAAAATGACATCCTATAGAATGCGAAAAGATATTC
>CABHPR010157717.1:21487-61063 GCA_902168415.1 Peromyscus melanophrys | reverse complement strand
ACACACACACACACACACACACACACACACACACACACACACACACAAATAAAACAAAATACAATAAATCTTTTTAAAAAGTGAGCAAACATCCTGAAGAGGTAATGAAAGTAGAAAATAATGCACTATGCCAAAATAAAAGCAAAGCAAAGAAAACCATACAACTTCAGCAGTCAAAGAAATGCAAATCTAACATTGATGAGGGAGGGACCTCTGTACAAAGCAGAGACAAAATTCAGCTACTTCCCTGGGCTCTGCCTATCTTGCTCCCTGAGCATAAGGAGGGAGTAGATATCATAATCAGCATGTGCAGAATTGAATGCATATGACTACAGCATATGTGTGTTTCATGGAGTTTAGGGAAGATGTAGTAGAGACACTGTGGTATGAAAGATGCCTGGGCCAACATACTGGGGCCATTAGACGTGAGCTTTGAAAAAATTTAACTAGCCCATTCAAAAGGCTCTCTCTCTCTCTCTCTCTCTCTCTCTCTCTCTCTCTCTCTCTCTCTCTCTCATATACATATACAAAATCTCTCTCATGTATAGACCTATCTCCCTATGCCCTATGCTTGTATCACACACAAAACACTGTTTTGAAATGACCAAACCAAGTTAATAAACATTTATATTCACATAAATATTTTGTGGTGAGAACACTTAAAATCTACCCAATCGTTTTCAAAGCTACATATATTGTGGTTAACTGGAGACACTATTTTGTATGATATATTCCCTTGAACTTAGAGGGAACACACAGGAAATTTCTAGAATGATAGCTTAAAATGGGGGAAACTGTGACTACAGAGTCTGGCAGGTTGTAGATTGTGTTTTTCTCAGGCAAAACAACACCCAAGCATAATAGTGTCTGCTCCCAGTACATGCCATACATACTATTACTTATACAGTGAATTCAACTCTGTGAAAGTCTCCATGTAAGTGAAGCCTTGTGGTATTTGTCTTCCTATGACTGGCTTATTTCATTTAACATGATGTCTTCCAGCTTCATCCATGAAGTCACAGTGACAAGTCCCCCCCCCCCACCTTTTTAAAATTGAGTAGTAATCTGTCGTGATTTGGGGGTTTTCTTCATTTATTCAATGATGGACACTTGTTTTTACACTCTGAGACTTTGAAATGAACATGGGAGTGAGATGCCTTTTAAATATACTGCTTCTAGTTCCTTTGGTTATATCTACAGGAGTGGATCAAATGTGTTACCTAAGACAGGGGCAGCCTAGCTGCCATTCACTGTATGCATGGTCCCTGGAATACAATGAGTGTTTGAATTTTTTTTTTTAATGAAAAAGAATCAAGAAAGACATTTGCCTGGGTAGCAAAATTCACAGGTAGTGAATTAAAACTATCAAATAAAAAAATTTCAAATGAACAAACACATGTTTGTATGAAAGAGCTAAGCTTATCAGGGAGACATGAACATATCTCAGGGAGATTAAATGACCTGCCTCTAAAGGACAAAATTAAGATCTGATTCTTGGCTTTCTGTGGATCATTACCACTTTATTACTAGGGAGAACAACCCTACACAATTCCTTTGGACCTAATTACATCTTCATTATTTTATGGCATTTCATTCAAACCGCCAGATCTAAATACCCCCAACTTGAGCATTTTCCCAGCCAATAAGCTCTGAAAAAGCCCATCTATGTTACATTTAGGGAATACAGAAGGTTGCCTTGAATCTTGAGTGTGATCATTGTTTGAACATTGTTTATCTTTGTCTATTAGTAAAATACTTAGACATATTTGATGAAATATGTTTAAATATTAACCTTGGTTATTACGTAGTGGTGGACTTCTGGGTAACGTTTTTTTTCTTTCTACCTTTCAACATTTTACAAATTCCATTAGTTTTGAATTGCATTTTATAATGGTGAGAAATCAGTCCAACAAATTCTTGTGACTCTTGAGAGAGAGAATTGAATTAGGAAAGTAAGGAGACTAGAAATCCTAGAGTATTCAGAAATCTCTTGAGTTTCCACCATGTGGATGATTTAAAAGGGAGGCTTTAAAGCTGTATGTATTAGAGCAGGCTCTGGTTCCAGATCCGTTCATTCTGAGCTGTTGAACACAAAATAGATAAAGGTGATCTGAAGTGTCAGGGGGCAGCAAGAGCAATTCATTTGCAATTGCAATTAATTCTGTCTGGTCTCTGAAGTTCCAATTGAAAATGTACTTGTAATAAAACTCCTGTGCCTCTTAATCCAGCTTTCCCACTAAAGCCTCCCTCTTTATCATGCATGCATTTATGACAAAAAATGGGTTGTCATGGAAATTTTAGTGTCAAAATTGAAACTCACAAGCAAGTCATTACTGAAGAGAAAGTAAAAACAGAAAATGAGTCTTTGTTAAAGAGAAAGTTCTTTATATATATTTAAAACATTGGAAGTATGAATGGTAGATGGGCTTTACATGTGAACTAAAAGTATGAATGGTAGATAGATTTTACATGTGAACTGATTTTATACAGCAGGCAGTTATGGAAAAGGATCCACATAGATTTAATTTTGGGAATTCAAATAATTTAAAGTATAACAAGGGGACTTATAACTGATAGGAACTACATAGAGATTCTGCTTCCACTGAATTAAACATTTATTAAGGCTCTACTACTTTATATTAAAAATTAATGTCTTCATAGATTGATTTTCTAAAAGTGGGCATATGGATATAATTTAACACGAGTTTTCAAATAATTTTTAGTTGCCATTAAAATCCAAATTGAATGGAACCAGATCTGGGAACCTCTGAGTCGTAGCCGTGTACACGACCGGAATCCCAGCTCTCATATAGTTGTTGTTGACGGGTATGCAAGCCGGTAACTGCACAGAGCTTGCCAACCACGGAGATGCCGAAAGAAAGAGAGGGGTTTGTTTTTCGTTTATAAAACAGATGCTGGCAAAAACCTGGGAGACTTACATAACAAATATTTGGCTTAAGAAAGAAAATTAGAAATACAAGTGAAACCTCTTGATGATTCTCACTGATGCTCATTTTCCCTTCTTCCTCCAAGAGATGACCACAGCTGGAATCTGCTGCCAACCATTCATTTGTTTTTAGAAACTTAGTATGTGTGTGTTATGATTCCATAAATACTATGTCATGATACTTGCCTTTAAATGTTATATAATTTGCCACTTCTATAGATCTATCACAAGACTTCAACCCACTTTTGGGGTGACTATGGGTTGATACTCATCTCTGCAATTCAGTCTCACATTCTTTACTCAGGCATCTACAATGTCAGCATCACACTCTTGTGGATGTACCCCACGTGCAGTGAGCCACACAACATCACTCAAGCATCCAAATGGATGGTGGGTAGACATGTTATACCTCAGTTCCTTGGAGAAATAAGCCAGGTAGGGGAAACACTTGTCTTCTATTACATACACCTCAGCTGCAGGCCGTGGCTCCCCTTTCCAAGCTCTCTCCCCCTGATTTTGAATTTATCTCTTCCTTTGCTTCCCTTTGCTTCCTGCTGTCCCTGTTATAATTAAAACACGTGGGAAACATCACAGGTGTCTGCTGGCACACATTTACAGATACGGTAGATGGCTTTTAAAAGACAAACACGGTTGCAAAAATTGTCATTTGGTCTTGAAAAAAAAAACTTGCAAGACATTTCTGGAAATAAACACATTGTTCATCCTTGTAGATTTTGACGTTTGTTTGTTTGTTTGTTTGTTTGCTTGCTTGCTTGCTTGTTTGCTTATGCTTCAGCCCACTTCATCATTTCCTCACAGCTGTTCCAGCTTTAACTAGGGAGTGTCACTCTTAATTTAGAAGAGACAGGGAATTTCTAGAATGATAACTTAAAATGGGGAAACCATGAGTACAGGGTCTGGTGCATTGCAGATAGTGTTTTTCTCAGGCAAAACAACACCCAAGCATAATAGCATCTGTAAACAACAGAGAAGGAAGGAGCAGCTTTTCAAATGCACTAAAATGTGACGTTAGCTGCAATCGTTGTTAAGGACCTGGCTTCTTCTTAGGAAGTCAGCACACGGGCATGGACAACATCCTCTCTGATCGTCTCCATGTGTCTTAGAGCATCCATCCGTTCAGGTCTACAGATCACTTTAAAAAAAAAATCTACTCCTAAAGCAGATGCTAGGTCACCTGGTCTTAGCTTGAGGCTCAGCTATGGCTCACTTTCTCTTGACTTACAAATTTCCCTGAGCCCTGGATTAGGGGCAAAAGTAGGAATGACCCAATTTGCACTAAGGAGCTCAGACTCTCCAGGCAGGATTTAAATCCTGGCTGCAACTGTGAATGGCCCTGGTCACTGAGCAGGTGACAGAACTACTTTAGACTTCTGTTTCCTTTTCTGTCACATGGGGTCAGTAAGACCACGTGCATTGTGGTCGTAGTTTGTGTGAAGACAGAGGGACGTAATTCATGTACAGTAACAACTAACACGGCATGGCAGTGGTCCAGAAGGGTAGGCAGCAATGGGATTGATAATGGTGATGCAGGTCTTGGTGACAGCCTGGACTCCCTCTTTTAGCTCCGTATGTCACTTTGCCTGGATCGCAAGCATTTCTCCATCTGGCCATTCATTCAGCAAATATTATCGGCCTCTGTGGAGCACCAGACATTGTTCTATGGCTCTTTAAAAAGTGTATGAAAATATATTCGTTAATATTTATAAGAAAATTAAGTGTCACACCGGTAAAATCTTAATAGGGAAGGATGAAAGATAACCATATTGCATTTAGAGAAATTAACAAGAGGGTGAAGTGGATGGCCCTACTTGCTTACCATGGTATGTGTTATGTGTTAAAGGTGTAGCTAATATGCTGGCCTTTCTTGGCTCTTGGATGCCAACCTTTATGTAATGTTAAACTTCCGATATTGAGAAATGTAAACCTGTTCTTTAACACAGTAGAGACAGTCATAAATCCCCATCCTCCACCAAAGGACATGGAATAGCCTTCACCATCCGAATGGCTTCTCTGCTTGAGCCAAATTTCATGGGAGGGTGTAGTCATCTTGTAGAGCCTTTCTCTCTCCGCTCACTGGTCGTTTCTCCTTTCATTGCGGCATGGTTCCCTGTTGATTTTCTTGTCTTTCATGAAGTTTTTCTATTAGATCTTATATGTGTACCTTTCTTGGTAGCTAAGCTGTCACTCACTCTGCTCTTTGCTTTTTCTCTCCCATGGTCTTCTAGTTAGGAACTTGTCTCTCCTCTCCTGATCCACCCCTAACAGTTTTCTACCATTTAGCGATTCAGCTGCAAGTCTTTATTCTAGTTCATCTTAGAGTGAACACCCTTTTGCATCAAAACTCGACACACTCCATATGGGTAGTAGTCAGGTCCTTCACAAACACACCATAGGCACTCTCATACCTCTGTTCTCCCCCAGGGTTCCTACTGCTAGCAAAATTATAGTAAAGTTTCAAATGCCCATTTTTTCCCTTATCTTTAACTTCCTTGCTAAAAGCTTTGTTTCCATTATATAATGTCATAGGCCAGTCTGAGTTCAGTTGTTCCCAAACGTTGGAACCTTATGTATGTGTACAATTTGAAACTTGAGTACAAGCATAAATTTGCACATTAACTTTATTTAGTGATTAGTTTATTTTCATGAGTATCCATTCATGGGTCAGAGCGCGGGAAGGGTTAGGGAATGGCATTGTTAGATGCTAGATGAACAGTCAAAATGTCTGGTGCTCTTCCAGTTTATGAGGCAAATGACACTCCATGGACTCCCACTTCGTCAGGCCTGAGCTAAGCACCTAAACTATTTCACTTACTTTACTACATAACAGCAGTCTCATGAGATAGACACTAATACCCCACTCTAAAAATGAAAGTGCAAAAGCTGAAGAATCGAAGCTAACTCTTTAAAGGTACAAAGCAAGTAGGTGGTGAAGTTGCTACCCAGACCCAGGTCTGCAGAATTCCAAAGCTGGTGCAATAAAGTTCCGTGCTGAGATGCCCTTCAGAAGCATATAACACGCAAGGTCGAAATTTTTTTCCCAAGCCAAATAAATTTCTCAAGTTCAACATAACAGAAAATATTGGTATTTATGAGATTAAAAAAAATTAGAAATTTCATTCAAACAAACAAAAAATCAGAAACAATTAAATCCCCCTTAGAGTTACCCTGTAAAGGGTGTTCAGGGAATAATTGACACCACCCAGTTGAAAAGGCTTCCTACTGACACGATACATCCATTTGCAAGATCAAAAAGTCTCTCAAGATTGAATATAGCAGGCAGGGAGACGTCAAAGGGAACCTGAGGAAAAAACACAAAAGTTATGTGAGAAGCGTTGTTTCAAACCACTGACTCAAGTAAGCTTCGTACAACAGTGTTATAGAAAGGGGGGTAAATACTCATGTTTATGATAAGGCTCGAAGCTTCTCCACGTTGGTGATATGCTATTTTATACTGTACTGGATCTGTAGATCCACCCATAAAAATCACTCACTCTTCCTTTGAGCCCGAGTCCTGCCACAGGCACGAGGAAAGTGTGAAAACACTAGGTTCGAGATCACTCTATCTTCAAGAGGCTCCAAGTTTCTATGACCAAGAGCTGGTGCAATCAAAGTCACCCTAAGCAGACTAAAGCAGACTCACCGCATTGATTATAAGAGAAAGAAGAAAATAGTTGCTAGGAGATGAATGTATCCTGGAACCTACTGCATGAGGATCTATATTAAATATTTGGGGTAATGAATATAAATAACATGAAGAATGGCCACAGTGAAGTCAGTGTTGAGGGTTTGAATCCTGGTAAGACATTAGAAGACAAGTTTTATTAAATTTTGAGTACTTATTAAATGAAACATTCATCCATTTATTCCCAAGAAAGCAGGATGAACCTAAAGGTGGAAGACGATGTTTACTTTTTCTTTACTTCATTAAAAAATTTAAAAGTATTCTTGTGGTTTCTAGAATTTCAAACAATAAAATGATTTATTATTGTGATAAAGACCATGATAAAAAAAAAAAACAACTTGGGGTGGAAGGGGCTTCTCTATCAGGAACTCAAGCAGGACAAGAACCTGGGGCTGAGGACTAAAGCCATGAAGGAATGCTGCTCACTAGCTTGTTCAGTTTGCTTTCTTATCTAACCAAGGATTACTGCCCAAGGATGGCACTGCCCACGGTGGTCTGGGCTCTTCCAGATTTACATCAATAAAGAAAATACCAGTGAGCCGGAGAGGTGGCTCAGAGGTTAGGCACCCGGCCTGTGGTGGCAGAGGTGGCGGGTTTGGTTCCTGTGAGTGCCCGATGAATGGATGACGTAATGAATCAATCGCTGATGGATCGATCGATCAATCAATCAATCAATCGATCAATATCGGAAAAAAAAAAGTTTTGCCGGGCGGTGGTGGTGCACGCCTTTAATCCCAGCACTCGGGAGGCAGAGGCAGGCGGATCTCTGTGAGTTCGAGGCCAGCCTGGTCTAGGAAAGGCGCAAAGCTATACAGAGAAACCCTGTCTCGAAAAACCAAAAAAAGAAAATACCACACAGAATTGCTTACAGGCAAATCTAATGTGGCGTTTTCTCAATTGAGGTTCCCTCTTCTCACATGACTCTATCTTGTGTCAAGTTCACGCGCACGTGTGCACATGCGCGCACACACACACACACACACACACACACACACACACAGAGCTTCCTTAATCATTATGCAATCAATATTCTAGCTTGAGAAAATTTTTCTGAATGGATGTGGGGGTTTGAATGCTTGGTCATTAGGGAGTGGCATTCCTTGAGAGAGATTAGGAGGTGTGGCCTTGTTGAGGTAGCTGTGATCTTATTGGAGGAAATGTGTCATTGGGAGTGGGCTTTGGGATTTCAAAAGTTCAAGCCAGGCCCAGTGTCTCTCCCTTCCTGCTGCCTTCAGATCCAGATATAGAACTCTCAGCTACCTCTCCAGCACCACGCCTGCCTGTGTGCCGCCATGTTTCCCACCATGATGACTATGGACTATACAAGCCAGCCCCAATTAAATTCTTTCTTTTTTTTGTAAGAGTTGCCATGATCATGGTGTCTCTTCATAGCAACAGAACACTACAATGGACATGGATTTATTTTTAAGTAGACATTGAATTTCCTTTTAAATAATGGCATTTCCAGTATATGTCTATTCAATTATTACGCACATGTGTGTTGATGTATGTACAAGTGCATATGTGAGTATGTCACACGTGTGGAGACATAGAGAGGTCGGTCTTTAGTAACATTCCTGTGGAACCATTCACCTTGTTTTTTGAGATGGGTTCTCTCATTGGCGTGGGGCTCATGAATTAGGCTGGGTTGCCTGTCAGCAAGCCCAGGGATCTTCCTGCCTCTGCCTCCCTAGTGCTGGGATGACAGATCTGTGCCACCGTGCCCAGCATTTCCCCAAGGCCAGAGACATGGGCTCTGGGAATTGAACTCCGATCCTTATGCTTGTCTCTACTGACTAAGATATCTATCCCCAGTCCTCATGCCCAATTTAATAATCCTTACAGATGACCTTCAAAGTAGAATATGAAGAAATACTAATTAGCATTAAGATATTTGTACTGCCTTTTGTTAATATCTCTCCTTTACTATCAACTCCTTTTCAGGTTAAATATGGGAATAGTTTTTAAAAACGAAGTGGCCACATTAGTTTAACATTACAGTTACCTTGGTGGCCAAATACAGATACTATACTTTGACTTCAGTCCCTTGTCACTGAGACTCCAAGAACAAGGGGCCATGTGTCACAGGGGGAGGAATAATTGCTGAGTTTATTTATGGGGGCCACAGGTGACACCTTCATGTCACAAGGAAAAGATGGAAGCAGCTGTCACCCCAGAGTCCTCAGTCCTCATTTGTCCTCAAGAGGAAAAAATTACTCTAAAGTGACAGATCCCTTTCTGGTGTCCACTCCCCACCATTCCAGGCACAAGGGGAACTTTGAGTCTTTCGGTATACAGTCAGGAACTACTTCAAATTCTGCTTCTTGGTATCATGCTAAGACATATTGTTCTGTATTTCCCTACTTCTGAATAAAATGGTTAAGGTAAACTTCTGACTGAGCTATTAACGTGTAAAGTACATGATGTGTTATTGGTGAAATTATTAAGGCCACTGCATGTAGTTAAAAGGGAGGTTTATTTTGTGGGGTAACTCACAAGTGAAGGGATAGTTTACAGGGTCTGGGAAAGGTGTAGCGCAGTCCGGCAGTGTTTTCTGGAGAACTCTGCTCGGTCTACCTTCAGCCTCCTGGGTCCAGGAACCAAGAGAGCTGGCCCATTCAGATCTCGGTCTTCAGGGTCCTCTCTCGGCCCCGCCTTGTAGGCATGACAGTTACCGAAGCCTCAATGGGGGTTGGAACTTCCAGATCAAAGCTGGAATGGCTACCCACTACAGTGTGTGTGTGTGTGTGTGTGTGTGTGTGTGTGTGTGTGTGTGTGTGTGAATATGTGGATGCAACTACTGCCCAGATTAACAAACAGACATACACATAAGCCAGGAGTGAGGATATACACCTATAATCCCTGAAGCTGGGAGGTGAAAGTAGGAGGATCAATAATTCACGGTCACGGTCAACCTGATGTAATCCAAGGCTACATAGTAGTTCAAGGCCAGCTTGGTGCACAAGATACCCTGTCTCATATATATACGTATGCATATATATCATTTATATATTATATATGTAAATATAATATATACATATTATATGTCTATTTATGTATATATAAAAACAGACATGCATATATATCATTTATATACTATATATGTAAATATAATATATACATATTATATATCTATTTATGTATATATATATAGACATACCAATGACAATGAGGTTTGCTGGGTCATTAGATATGCACATATTTTACTATAAGCACTACTAACAAACTGCTTTCGAATTTTACTTTCTGTAAGCCACATATGAGCTTTTCAGGTACTCCATATATTCACATATGTTGAAATTTCTATTTGAGATTTCAGTCATCCTGGTGAGTTTCGTAGGTGCCCAAGGGCTTCTCTCTGTTCTTACTGTCATGTCCCTGACAACTGGTAATACCCCAGCTTGAAACCCTGCAGGCCCCCTTGTGAAAGATTTCTCCTTGATTTTTACAGGAATTTTAATGCAGTCTAAAAACCCATCCTAATTAGGCATATATGAATATTACCCTCCACTCCTAGGCTTTGCATTTACTCACTTAATGATATCCTAATTGAATAGCCCAGTTTTCATTCTCTGTCTTACGAACAGTACTTTTAAAAATGTAGGGTCTATTTATAAAGTTTTGTACTCTCAAAATCATATCAATAATTCCACCTCCTGCCCACTTTCTGAGGCAGGGTTTCCTGTATCCCAGGCTGTCCTTGAACTTGGATAGTTGCGGATGACCTTGAACTTCTGATTCTCCTACCTCCACCCAACCAGAGCTGGGATTACAGGCATGTATCAGCACACTTGGTGTATACGGTGCTGGAGCTGGGACCCAGGGCTTCATGCATGGTAAGCAAGTACTCTACCAACTGAGCTGCATCCCCATCCCAATGTAGCTTGGCATGCAGCTTACTGTAATGCCAACCCTTGAGAGGCTGAGGCAGGAGAACTGCTCCCAAATTCAAGGCCAGTACTGGTTATAGAATGAGACCATGTCTCAAAATAAAGCAACAAAAGGAGGGTATATTATTTTTAAAATAGCTATGATTTTTCTCAATCTGGTTTTTAAATAGCTACTCTGTAACATCTTCTTGTGCTCTCGGGTACCATGTCAATCATCTTCTCCTTGGTTCCCTCAGGTACAATGTCAGTTACCTTTTCTTTGATTCTAAATGTTCAACACTGAAGGAAGCAGGTGGGGAAAATTCCCCTCATGCTTCTTTTGGTACTGTAATTTTGAATTAAGTTTGGAGATATGGGTGATGGAATGGCTTCCTTTCAAAAAAAAAACTTAAAATACAGCACAAGATCCACAGGGGAAAGATTTTAATAATCCCAAAGTAAGAAAGAAACCACATCTCACACGTAAGATTCTCTACCACATTTCCTTCCTGTTAATATATCACCTCTCTTTGAAGGTACTGGTTGATTGGGATTTTTTTCTAAACTGGGGAAAACATGCATCTTGGAAGATGGATGTGATACTGTGATACTAGCTTACTTAAGAATCAATATTGTGAATGACAGGTGGTCATCTAATGAAAGTTCTGGATGAGAAATAACTAGATATGTTTGGTTTTCCTGTTCTTAATTTAAGTATGTCCTCATGCCAGCAACAAGGGTACCATTCCTCCCATCCTGACATGGTACACACTTCTTCCAAGGGTACCATTCCTCCCATCCTGACACGGTACATACTTCTTCAAAGCAGACAGGGCCTTCGTACAATTTCCCTCATCCATGGGAAATCCCACACTTTTCTGAGAATGAAATTATCTTTTCATCACTCTAATTTTGGTGTTAATCAAACTTTAAATATGACAGAAAAGTATTTTTAATATAATAGGGGATCAAACAGTCATACTGGCAAGATGGTAGAAATCTTTTAATATTAAGCTTTAATGAAATAATGTTATTGCAAGAGGAATTTTGGATAGAACAAGAAAGCTGGATATTAAAAGTCAAGGTGTGGAAAAAACATGTGCAGGGAGTTGACTCAAATGGCGTATTGTCTAAGAATAGAAGAACGGATTTTTCTTCAACCATGTTCATCACCATCGCTGTGCCACACCTTCACCCCATGAACAGTTATCAATTTAAACAAGCGGGCTTACATAATGGAACTCCAACAAAACCCTGTCTGAGGTTTCTTCAGGTGGAAGCATGAGGCAGTATGAGGATGGAACCTTTAGAGAGCATAGACACTCCCCCATCCTTTCTCTGAGACCTTGTCCTGTGTGTACATCTCTCTGTCTCTGTTTCAGGGTCACTGTGTCCTTTAGAACATACTAATAATCATACAAAAGGTGCTTACATGCGTGCTATCAATTTGCTTCTATTAATTATTAAGGCTGGAAGCAACTTGTAAGTCTGTAATTGGCTTGAAAGAAGTATGAATGGAGTGGGCACCCATTTGCAGCTGGCAGAGGTGAAGGCAGCCTCATGGGATGGGGCCCTTAGCTTGTTGAATCCTTACTAACCCTGAGTTAACTCTTGGCTACTCAACTGGTGTTGGAAAATTATAGAACCATTTGGTGTTGGGGGAAAAATGTACAGCAAGCTCGGTACTTGGGTCATCCTCAGATATATAAGGGTTTCTGGGTCAGAGTGGATTTCATTAAACATTGATTCAAAAACCAAAACCAAACCAAAAATCCATATAACAGCCAAGCCTAAGCATTATGCAAAGCAAAGCTCCATTTTTCTTTGTTTTGGTTTTTGTTTGTTTGTTTGTCTTTTGTTTTTATTTTTTGTCAGCTTGAAACAAGCTACAGTTATCTGGGAAGAGGGAATTTCAGTTGAGGGACTACCTCCATCAGATTGCCTGTAAGCAAATCTATGGGGGAATCGCCTTGATGTGATTGTTGTTGGAAGGCCCAGCTCACTTGGGTTGTATAAGAAAGCAATCTGAGTAAGCCATAAGGAGCAATCCAGTCAGCAGCGTTCCTTGTGGCCTCTGCTTCAGTTCCTTCCTTGGGTTCCTGCCTTGGGTTCCTGCCTTGGGTTCCTGCTCTGACTTCCCTCAGTAAGAGACTATAATAAGCCCTTTACTCTCCCAAACTGCTTTCATTCATGGTGTTTATCACAGCAATAGAATAAATAAAAAAATACTGGACCATCAACTAATAAATATCTTTGTGTGTTGCAACCCTTTCCCTCCAGGGCACCCATTCTGTGTGCACTGCCCTTTAAACCCACTCTGGGCTCAGTCAAGACAGTCTAGTTGATGGAAAGTCAGAGAATTGATGGTGTTTTCTAATTACAAGGACCTGCTTTTAAAAGTTTTTTTTTTTATTTTGGTGTGTGTGTGTGTGTGTGTGTGTGTGTGTGTGTGTGTGTGTGTATGCAAGCATCCATGTGCATGTATACACAACACAGCATATAAATGGAGACAAGGGCACAACTTTGGGGAGTTGATTCTCTCCCTCTGCCATGTGAATTCCTGTCTCTGAACTTGGGTCATCAGGCTGGCAGGATAAGGGCTTTTACTTACCAAGCCACTTTTTATAGAGAATTGTTTAAGAAACCAATCCTTCAAGACCAAAAGAGACCCCGAAGGAAACAGTGCAAGTTGAGGCTGCATTTCCCAAGGCTTGTTCTGACTGCTCAAGACGCCAAGACTTAGAGAAAAGAATCTTTGAAGTTGCTCTCTTTTATCAGAAAGATATGCTTTTCAACATAGAAAGAAATAATAGAAGGTCCAAAAAACAGAGAAAAATCTCCTTTAAAATATCAAAAGCTCTAAAGTACAACAGGAAGCATGAGTTAAACAACCAACAATCTATCAGGACACTACAGAGGACACCCAGGGCACACAGGACAGAACACAAGACAGCCGTGCACATAGGGGAGCACACAGGACACACAGGACAGGACACAGGACAGCACAAACGGCACACAGGACGTACAAAGTACACAGGACAGCACACAGGGCACACCTGCTGGATTGGATGTGAGTTCAAGAGCTGGTGGTTCTTAAAGCGAAGTGCTGGAGGGCGGAGTCAAAGGGAAATTGCTTAGACACAGAAGTTGAGAAGAAGGCCCTGTTCTGTTGTTCTATACTGCCCCACCTCACCACAGGACAAAACACAACAGGGCCAATGGATCATGGACTCAACTTTCAAAATCTTAAAGCCAGAGTAATCATTTTGTTTTTATAAAACAGTTATCTCAGATAATTCTTACAGTGCTAGAAGCTGACTAATGCTCTTAGGAAGCAGATTCTGAGATGGAATTCAGCTTCCAGAAGTTCACTAGCTTTGGGAAATGACCACGAGATTCAGTCACAGAGAAAATGAAGGAAATGGGACTGGGCAGGAGAGGTTGGGCTAAAATGCAATCACAGCCAAACCCCAAGCCAGTCTCATGGGGATCTTTGAACACAGAATGGCCCTTGAGCATTACCTTGAACGTGGTAGAGGGTACCAAGTCTTTGTACTACAATATCGACCCGTAATTGGACACTGGTTTCTTCAAAAGAAGAAGTTGTGAATGCTGGGGATTAGAAAGCTGGCCCAGTCAGTAAACTGCCTCCTGGCCAAGCATGAAGACCTCATTTTAAACCCCAAGCAAACACATTAAATGTACACACACACAAAACTGGGTGCAGAACCACGTGTTTGTCACCCCAGTCCAGGGAGCTTGGAACATGTGAATCCCTGGAGCTCACTTGCTAGCCAGTCTAGCCAATGGATGAGCTCCAGCTTCAGTTAAAGATTCTGTCTCAAAAACGTAAAATGGTGAGAAATCAAGGCCTTCTGGCATCCACGTTCATGTGTATACACTTGTGCCAGCACACGTACATGATGTATGACCACACCACACACACACACACACACACACACAATGGCAATGGCAATATGGCAGAATGCATTGAGGCGTGCAACCAATATAAGCTGAAGGGAGATTTAAATAACTTTAATACTTATGCTAAATTTCAAGATGCTTCTCTTTGGGGTCGTGATAAAAACATGTATGTCTAATGCATCTCTGATTAATCATTCTATTTGATTACTGTAAGACTATTTCCCCTCTAGAATATTAGGAGAATTAACAATTAAAGAGTAGGAAGAAGAATCAGAACTAATCTCTCCCCTTAAGTAATATCTTCCTGAAGGCTTAAGTGGGGGGGGGGGAATGCAATTTCACTTGAATCCTAAATCTGTCAGCTGTTCCTGGGGAGACACAAGCAAACAACCCTTCACTCTAGAGAGGGCACCGATGATAGATCAAAGTAAAAGATTCCACCCACGTACAGTTTGGTGGACCAATGAGGAATTGACTTGGCTTACTTTAGAAGCATGGGTGAGGGGCTACTTAGAGGCGTGTGGGAGACCCTCCGACACCTGCACCATTACAAAGTCCCACCCCATGATGGAGGGTAATGCCCTGTTCAACTTTGACTTCCTACACGTCCCTGCATCACCCAAGATCGTTTTCAGAGTGGGATGGGACAGAGGGAATATCGGATGGATTTCCAGGTAAGGGTCTGGTGACCTCCATTCCTCCTTGTCCTATATAGCGTCAGCAGCTCCATTGCCTTTATCATGAACTTATCTATTGCCATATTGTTTCTGTTTATTTGGTTGGCCACTGGGCCAGGGTTATCACTGCTCCAGGATGGTAGCGAGGTGATCATGCTATTCCCAGAGGAAAAGGCCTACCACAATGGTTTAACTGGGAAGTTCCCTTGGAATCTTCCACAAATGTCTGAGTCCATGGGGGAGCAGGGGAATGAAAATGACTGGGAACAGGCGATGCTGCACAGGCCAGGGGAAGTCCATAGGCATGGCAGAGGGGTGCTCACAGGAAAACTAGGTGCTAGGGGAGAAGCAGTTTTGAGCACAGTGCTAAGAAACATATTCTGACCAGCAATCAGCTGGACATGGAGCCTGACTCGGATGCCTGCTACCTGAGGGATCTTGGGCGAGCCACTTAAAATCTTTGCTCCTCAACTTCTCCCCTAGAAACAGCAACACTCATAACACCCACGATAAGTACAAACAAGATCTGAAGTCCGGTGCTTAGCTTCAAATGTGTTTGTGTGTTTGTTCCCTGTCACTGAAGCCACACACTCATGCAAACGTAGTGATTCATGACAAATTTGCTGAAGTCTTGGGAGTCAGAAGCCTGGAATCAGCTTAACTGTATCACGTCATGATGGTATCATCTGGAATGGTTGGTTCTGGAGCTTCGAAGGGGAGAGGTCATTTCTACGCCTCGGCTTGTGGTTTCTTTCTCCATCTTAAAACCAGGCTCATTGCTTTTCCTGCCCACCCCGTCATCACTCTGCCTCTGCGTCTCCTCTGTGGTCAGATCCCTCCAGAGCAAGCACCCAATGACAAGGACACCGATGACAGCCTCCTGGGGTCACCTGTATAATCGCCTCCTCTTTTTATCCTAAACTCAATCACATTCACAAATTTTCTTTGTCATGCAAGGCAACGATATTTCTCTGTCGTGTGTGGTCGAGTGAGATGACTGAGATACCATGTTTATCACAGCTGCTATGTGGAGGCTGGTGTTATCTTACTGTATTGTTTTTACTTAAAAATTCATGACATTTCTACAACAGCCCCCTGTGACAAGAAGTTATTGGTGTTCACTAAAATATATCGGTGTGTCTTTACAGTGCTCCCTGGTACAGCCTTGCAAACTGGGTTGAGGCAATAGGATATGAGTAGAAATTATGACAGCCACCCAGGATGGCTTTTGGAATTTACTACCTAGACACTTTTCAGAGGAAAGAAAGGGCCTATGATCAGTCACTCCCAATGGGTCTGTGCTATCTGTGACTGCTAGCACATTAGGATATGTGGTCAGCCTTCAAAAAAAAAAAAAAAAAGTCTTGAAATCCTGAAGGCTTCTCTTCTCTGACAATGCTCTCCTTGAAGAACGTTGCAGATGTCACAGACACAAATCCAAGTACCCAATGTTTACTAGATGTGAGATAAAAAATATCTTCTTTGGCATATGGAGACGGCGCACCGTAAAGTACTTGCCATGCAAGTATGAGGACCTGAGTTCAAATCTCCAGAACCCGTGTAAAGACAGAGGCAGTTGCACAAACCTGTGATCCCAGCACTCCTCCTCTGGTAAGGTGGGAGGCAGAGACAGGAGAATCTCACAGAGCAGCTAGCCTGGCACACCTAGTGACTAGCAAGGTAGAAAGAAGGTGGTGAGCCATGCCACAATGCTCCTGCACAAACATACACAAACATGCACACGCACGAGCGCACACACACACACACACACACACACACACACACACACACACACACACCATTACCACCGCTGAGCGTTGGGGCTTATTTGTTAGCCTGACACAGTCTGGCCCGAACCTGACTGAAATGGCTGCTCTGACAAGCCTGCCTTCCCTCACTAAATTTCCATCACTGCCGTGAGAGTTTAACTTCACTTAAAGGTCAGAGCTTTGAATCTCTGGAATCTCGGCAGCCGAGTTAGCTGCTCGGTACCATGTAGCTGGGTACCCTCCCAGGGGTCTCCATGGGGTCTGCCTGCATGCTTTCGACCAGGGACACAGAAATAAAAACTCCACAGTTATAACAATAGTCAATGCTTTTTTTTTTTTCCTCCCGAGGGAGCTCTCTGAGCTTAACTTCTGGCAACTAGAAACTAGAGGCTCTTTTTTTTTTTTAGAAGCAAAGGCTTTGTAAAGAACCGAAGTTCACACTTGATGTTGGGAACTGTGTTGCCTTGAATCAAAGCATGCTGAGTTTTGTTACTTGGCAGCTACCTGTGTAGTGGTGAATGGAAGAGCAGACCTTATGTGCACAGTGTGGAAGGAAAGCCGCCCGAGCTGCCTCTGTTCTCATTGGTGCACACCATGAACAGATGCACACCTTTTTTAGACAGCCACCTGCGGCAGCGACCAGAAATTTCTCCTAGAAAAACGCCACCAGTCTGTGGTTCACAAAGACACTTTACACCATTGTTTATGTTAGTGTTCTGAATCCCAACAATGACCCTTTGCGGATTAATAAGGGGATGTGGAGAAGGGGAGGGCAGGGAAAGAGAGCGGGAAGGAGAGAAGAGAGAGGAGAGGGTAGAGCAGGTGGTGTGGGAGGACCCCTCTCTGGGGCTGAGCACTTAGCATCCACCCTGCGTCAGACACTGAGCACTGAGGGAACAAGAATTCGGTGCCCAGACATCGAATGTGTATTTTGTTTAACGGAAGGATAGATTTATGGCTATGTAGTGGGTAGCCATTCCAGCTTTGATCTGGAAGTTCCAACCCCCATTGAGGCTTCAGTAACTGTCACACCTACAAGGCAGGGCCAAGAGAGGACCCTGAAGACCTGAGATCCCGATGGGCCACGGCCCCACCTTGTAGGCATGACAGTTACTGAAGCCTCAATGGGGGTTGGAACTTCCAGATCAAAGCTGGAATGGCTACCCACTCCATGGCTATCTGTGGAATTATGGCCAATGGGAAGGAGGCCAAGAGGCTACACAGTGCATCAGTCCCTTTACAGAACGTCCTTGAAACGAAAACATAAATATAGAAATAGAAAAAAGACCAGGGGCTGCTAGTGGTGGGGGAAACAGACTAGACCTAGGGCTCCACGAGGGTGAAGGTGCTCGTGACTGCAGAGGGCTTTGTGTTTTGAGTGTGTCAGCGTCCCCACACTGGTTATGATGGTGGACTTTCATTGTGTATGGTTTTACCACAGGAGGAAACGTAAGGGGTGTGTTGAAATTCTCTGTGTTCTCATCTGTCCCTACCCCTCTCTTTTCTTTTAGTTTTGGGGATCTCACAAGTGCTACGCAGGTGCTCTACCATGGAGCTGCAGGCCTGTATGATTCTCCATCGGATTTTTTATTTCAAAATTTTACTGGTTTTTATGTGTATGAGTGTTTTGCCTGAATGCATGTCCTGTCTATGCGCCATGTTATGCAGTGCCCGTGGAGAACAGAAGAGCGTGTCGGCTCCCCTGGAACAAGAGTTACAGATGGTTCTGAGTCACGGTGCCAGTGCCGGGAATTGAACCCGGGGCCTCTGGAAGAGCAGTCAAATGCTCTTAATCATTAAGTCATATCTCCAACCTCTGTGTTATTTCTTGAAACTGTATGACTCCGCGTGACTCTACAGTTAATTTTAAAAGAATGGTGGAAAATAACTAATTTAAATAATTAAAAACACCCCTATTAATGGATCATTTGCTGTTTGAAAATTGTCAAACCTGCAGATGGGCTGAAAGCCACTGCTGAAGGGAAATGCAAATGGTCAAATAAGTCAGGTCACTAAGGCTGGGAAAAAAAAAATAGAGATGGCCAGAAAATATTGAATGCCCCCACCCTGGGCACAGGGCTGGCCTGGCATTGTGTTAAATAGTGGCCCTGATGTGACACTAGCTAACAGCCACCGATACTCACAAGAGAATGAACACCAGACAAACTGAGTCACTTTCTCATGTTCACACTCATAGCAGCCTAACTAGGCATCAAACCTTCTACTTTTTTACTAGGATACATTGCTTCTGAGACCCTCGCCAGAACCTAATCCACCCCAGCTCTTTAAGGACTTTTCTACAGAACCACAACATGGGTCAAGGGCTCTTCCCAACGAGCTGCGTTACCCCGAGTAGTTGAGAAGAGAGTGTGTGGGTCCAGCTGCCTGTAATGTTAAGCAGAGTAATTTCCAAAACCTGGACTGGCTTTTGGCCAAAGTAAACAAGGAAAATAGGTAAGTTGACACCTGCCTTCTTTGTGAAAAGAATTTTTAAAATGTTGCCAATTTATTCATCTGTATGGGGTGGGGTGAGACAAGCGTTGGCCTACAGTGAAAATATTGTTACACTGTTAGACCTGTAACAGAGAAAAGACCTTACTACATTAGCTCAGGCTGGCCTCAAACTCACTGAGCAACACAGGCTGGTTTCAAACTCAGCAATCCTCCTGTGCCTCTCAGATGTAATCACACACCACTGCACCCAGCTCAAGGTCTAGTTTTAAAAAAATACTTTACTTCCATTAAAATTTTTTATTTGTGAGTGTGTGTGTGTGTGTGTGTGTGTGTGTGTTGTGCATATGGTGTGTGCAAATGGTCTGTATATATGTGAATGTTCTATGTGTGTGTGGTGTGTATGTGTAGTATGTGTGGTGTGTGTATGTGTATGTGGTGTGTGGTATGTGTATATGATGATGTGTGTGAGTGGGCTGTGTGTATGTATGTGTGTGGTGTGTAGTGTGGTGTGTGTGAGTGGGTTGTATGTGTGTATGTGTGTGGTGTGTAGTGTGGTGTGGTGTGTGTGTGTGTGTGTGTGTGTGTGTGTGTGTGTGTGTGTGTGTATACCATGCGTGTAAGGTACCTGCAGAGGCCAGAAGAGGTCATCAGATCCCCTGGAGCTGAAGTTAGAGGGAGCTATGAGAACACTGACATGGTTCTAGGAACCAAACTCCAGTCCTCTGGAGAGCAAGCAGCGTGCTCCCAACTGCTGAGCCATCTCCCCAACTCCGAGGTCCAGGAAGAATCCTTTAGCAAACCAAATGAAGGAAATGAAACTCATCATTTCACTCGGTATTTTCCAAAACAGCAAGAAATGAGGTTGGCTAATGACTCCCCTGTCTCTAACGTCCCTTGAAGTTGTACAAAGCGACTAACTGTCCCCTTGAGACTGATCTGCAGTTTCAGTAATGAAGCCAGGCTTGATTTATGGAGAACGGCACACATTCTATTACTTTGATGGTAAACACATATTTTCCCATTCATGATGACACCATGGTTCAAATCGCACCCAAGTCTCATCCCACCCTCTAGCTGCACATTCACAAAGTGGTCATTGGTACCCTGAGCACAGGAAGCACAAAGGCTCTCAGTTCCTCCATGGGGGGAAAAAAGAGTGTATTTCACCTTGACACTAGTGCCGGCAAATCTTGGAGAGATGAGCATTTTTGAAATGCTATCAACAGCATAGCCTTTTCTTAGCATTTGAAGAGCGCATTAATAGCCTGGCCTTTTTTTAAGGGCTTTCTTTTTCCCTTACCCAAATTTGACAGTCAGATGTGAACAGTGAGACGATGGAATCAAAGTCAGTGCAGTGTTTTTTAAAAGCAGTGTGGAATTGATGTCATCTGGCATTGTCTTGAAAAGAATATAAGAATATTAAGTGGATGTCTCATGATCTTATACACAAAGGGTGCTCTTCACTTGAGGACAGAATGATGGTGTCTCAAAGAACGAAGATGGAATTCTAGATGCCCATAAAATCTATTCAGACAGCTCGTGGCTGCGCCAACAGAAATTAAGTAAAAGGAAGGGAAAAAGAAGAGCACAAGAGGGAAAATCTACAGTTGTCAGCATCCCCCGCATTGTGTTAACAGAATTAATTGATAATACTTGGTAATTACCTGCTATGGACAGTGCAGAGCTTTGTGTGAGAAGCTGTGTGTATAGTTCATAGTGCGGTTGCTACACTTCTGAGGTTTTTTACAGAGCCACTGGCAGACAACAAGGAGCAGCCTCTGTGCTGGAAGATGAAGTACAGAAACTGGGCGCATTGTTAGCTACAGCTCCCAGCCCACACGCTCTTCTGATGAATTGACTGGATGTTCTTCCAACCAAGGGGTGAGGGCTGTGTCCAAACTTGAATGTGGGTGCGTTGGGGGTCACTGGAGGGGAGTCATTGTGGACTGATCAAAACTGGAGCTTAAACGGCAATAGAGTTTTTGCTTGGACATCTTTGGAAGCCTAGTCTTGAACCCAAGGCCACCAGGCCCAGCCAACCACTGAGAGGTGTGGTATTATGGGCCATGGAAAATCTGGGCAGGGCTGACTTCAGGATAACTATAATGGTTAATAGGAACCTTTACAGCTGGCTTGTTTGGAGTGTGACAATTGTCAGCTCTGTGACTTTGAACAGACCTTTTTGTTTTACCTTAAAACATCTCATTTTCAGAGCGAGATCCAGGACAGTCACCAAAACTACACAGAGAAACCCTGTCTCAAAAAATAAAAAAATTTAAAAAAATCTCATTTTGTAGCTTAAGCTGGCTTAAAATTCACTGTGTAGACCAGGCTGGCCAAGAACTTACTACATAGCCCCAACTGGCTGCAGATTCATGGCAATCCTCCTGTCTCAGCCTCCCAAATGCCTGACAGTCCTTTGAAGCAGTTTCTTACTGCGCTCTCCTGTGTCTTCATGCA
The DNA here is from genome assembly GCA_902168415.1 of Peromyscus melanophrys. NCBI lineage: Eukaryota > Metazoa > Chordata > Mammalia > Rodentia > Cricetidae > Peromyscus > Peromyscus melanophrys. The sequence continues at coordinate 39,260 of CABHPR010157717.1, read as the reverse complement.
AAACAGTCACTCATTCAAAAATCCTCGACCACCATATTTTCCTTTTGAAAGCACCAGCCCCATCCATCCTTTCTTGATAGTCAGCCTAGTCCTGGCCAAGGACTCTGTGTGCTCTCTGTTTGCCCCAGTGTGCCCAACTCAGTGCCTTACACTTAGCTCCATGAAACGTTTTAAATGGAGCTGACATTTCCCCTACTACAACTTCATTTCTCTTTGCATTTGGGAATTTGAGAATTGGTTCATTTTTCCATCTTCATAGCAAAACTGCAAATCATGACCTCACCACTGAACCTGCTACAGAGGTATATACAAATACACTTATATTTTGCCTGCTCTTTCCAGCCAGGAAAATGTTCTGTGAGTGACCCGTGGCCATGTTTGTGTTTTGCTAAGGCTACTTTATTACTGTGCAATCATTTCTCAGAGCGATAACATCTTTTAACAATAGACCACTAAGCTTCATGGAAGGAACCGGTGAGCCCTCAGAAAAAGGATGTCCCAAGAAGTTCATCACCTCCAGAGTTAGAGGAATGAGGCTAATGGTGCTGAGGCTGGCTGCCTCTCCGAGTAAACTGTAGGCACCCTTCAAACCAGCCATTCAGGCTTTTACTTCTGCATTCTGGTGCCTTGTCCTCTGGCTGCCCCAGAAGAAGCACTCTACAGACTCTACAGACGCCTACTTAACAAATGATTGATGTGGATGACCTCAAGGTTCATATTCACGGAAGAAGCAAAACTGTGCTCCCACGGCTACCTTTGGAAGATGGACGACAAACTATTCATCCCTTTACTCTTTACTCGCACCACCTGCTGGGGCCAGCCCCTGGACAAAGCCCCGAGAATAAAAACACAGTAGGAAGCAAACTTACTGTATTAGATCTAGTCAGCATTGTAATAGGAGACGAGTAAAGACGGATGTCATTCAGACTTAGTTTGATTAAAAGTGATTGCATGCCAAGGGATGTAAGCCAGAGGCTGCAGAAGGAAGTGAGGAAGAACATCAGGCAGGTCTCCAGGCTGGCTCAGTGGGTAAAGGTGCTTGCTGCCAGGCCCGATGACCTGAGTTTGATTCCCCAGAACCCACCTGGGAGAAAGACAAAACTGCATCTCACAAATTGTCCTCTGTCATCCATACATGACCTGTGTGCCATGAGCACATGCTCTGTCTCTGTTTGTCTCTCTCTCTCTCTCTCTCTCTCTCTCTCTCTCTCTCTCTCTCTCTCTCTCTCTCTCTCTCTCACACACACACACACACACACACACACACGTAGGTGAATAAATAACTATAAACAATTTTTTTAAAGAAAAGCCACAGTCACAATTAAGCTAGCAGAGGTTGAGCATGTTATTTACCCATTTTACACAATAATCCAGTAAGATACCAGCATGGTGCAGCAATCATTTCAGCTGACATATGAAGGCTCATAAGAGACTGTGAATGATGATAAGGTTCCCATCGTCTCATGGTGGAATAGATATATTAGAAAAAAGAGCAAATGACCAGCTAGACTAAGGGATACTAGCATAGTGGAGTGGTAACCACTAATCCTCAGCATACAGTTGATGCCAATATTCTATCAGAAATGTATCATAAACTGATTTTCGGTTGTACAATGGATTGACTCTGGGACCTCAGCCATGCTAGCCAAGCTTTCTGCCACTGAGCCCCTAAACAATTATTTTTAACAATAAGAAACAATTGGATATATGCACAGGGAATTCAGCCATGTAAAAAATATCCATCCATCAAGCACATAGTCATATTATATAAGCCAGTAGAATTTTACTGTCATTAAGGATGTGTAGATCAGATAGAAAATATTTTTAAAGAAAGCAAGCATTTTTTTGTTTTTGCTTTTTAGGAGCTTACGAAATAGATATGTCAAACAGTAACTGTGCTTTCTTGGGGTACAGGGAAGGCACTGTTCCTGGCCATGGGATGGATGCTGTCACCATCCCCACTGTTCTCCCCCATTGAGTACCAGCTCCCCTCTCACATTCACCCAATAAAAAGCACACGGCTAGTGGTGTCATTTCTGACATCAAGCCAAGACACCCAGGGCCATAAGATACTGGGAATCCTAACACTGGGTGTGGCCCTCAGTCCTTCCATTCACACTGAGCCAACTTCCTCAGTCATTTCACTCACTGACAACCAATAGCTGATCCTCTCCTCTCCTTTAAAAGACCATGCCCCCAGCCCACCCGACTCAGATCAACAGCGAGGACTTGCGCTACTTCACTGGGAACATGAAAATCACCGGATGAACAGCCCCACCTTCACCCTCTCCCTCCCGTCAGACTTCCTGGCAACTTTCCCCATTTTGGTCACTGCCGAGTCCTCTAGCTTTCTGTTTCCTCTTTCTCTGTCCTGTGTTGCTGGAGAATTTCTCTCCAGCCCCCAAGTCCTGCCAGCTCCCAAGTCCCGCCAGTCCCAGAACCCACGTATAAAATAAACACACAGACGCTTACATTATTTAAACTGCTTGGCCATTAGCTCAGGCCTATCATTGTCTAGCTCTTATTCTTATATTTAGCCCATTTCTATTAATCTCTACTTTGCCACGTGGGTCGTGGCTTACCGGTACTTTACATCTTCCTTGTCCTGGCGGCAGCTCCAGGCAGTCTCTTTATCCTTCCTTCCTCCTCAATTCTCCTCTCTCTTAGTCCCGCCTATACTTCCTGTCAGGCTACTGGCCAATCAGTGTTTATTGACATATAGCGATATCCACAGCAGTCCTGACCCATTCTCTGTCCTTAGAGATAACCGCTACTACTCCTATCCCCTTTCCTTTATGCCCATTCCTGTCTCAACACCCTGCTTGGTCTCTGTGCCTCCCCCTCTAGCATTTTATCTTCCTTCTCAACCCTTCTTAGTCTATACTAGCATCTTTAAGTTCTCACCTCATCCCTCAACTTCCCATAGCATCTTTTTCCACTGTTCCAAAACAGCATTCCATAGGTACTGATACGTTGCTGGCCTTGGATTAAAGCAAATCTGGACTTGACTCCTACCCCCACCTTGAGTCTGCTGCTTGGTTTTCCTGTGCCTGAGTTTCCTCACCAATCAAATAGGAGGGTCTGGAGTGATAGCAAGAGTATTTGCTGCTCTTGCAGAAGACTGAGGTTTGGTGCCGGCAGCCACATCCAGTGGCTCACAACTGCCTGTAACTACAGCTTCATGGGATCGGGTGTCCTTTTCTGGCCTCCAAGGGACAACAGGATGCATGCCCGCGCATGCACACACACACACATACACACACACACACACACACACACACACACACACACACACACACTGCCACCACCACCCCCCACACACAAATAAAAATCTTAAAAAACTCTTTAAAAATAAATAAAATGCCAATCAGCTCTATAAGATTCTTCAAATTTGGCAGGTGGTGGTAGCACATGCCTTTAATCCCAGCCCTCAGGAGGTAGAGGCAGGTGAACTGAGTTTGAGGCCAGCCTGATCTACAGAGTGAGTTCCAGGACAGCCAGGGTTATACAGAGAAACCCTGTCTCGAAAAACAAAACAAAACAAAAGAAGATTCTTCTAATATTAAATGAGCTAGTTGTCTTAGTCATTGTTCTATTGCTGTGAAGAGACACGGTGACCATGGCAACTCTTATAAAGGAAAACATTTAATCGGGGCTTGCTCACAACTTTAGAGGTTTAGTCCATTATCAGTGTGGCAGGAAACAGGGCACGGCATGCAGGCAGACATGGTGCAGAAGAAGGATCTGAGAATTCTACATCCTAATCTATAGGCGGATCCAGAGACACCAGGCCTGGCATGAGCTTTTGAAATCCCAAAGCCTACCCCCAGCGACACACTTCCTCCAAAAAGGCCATAACTACTCCAACAAGGCTGTGCCTCCTAATCCCTGTCACGTAGACCAAGCATCCAAATACATGAGCCTATAGAGGCCATCCTTATTCAAACCACCACACTAATGTATTTAAAGCATTTAGTACACTACATTTAGTACATTTGTACACACTATATTCTCAACAAATATGAACTAGTGTTGTTATTATTATGATTACTAGTGGTTTACTGACATTCAATGAATATTATGATTGTCAGTTACTTATGCTAGGTCTAGCTGAAATTTTTGAACTGAAAGAAAAGTCCTTTATCTTGTACACTACGAAACAAAATCTGTTTTTCAACCTCTGCACATAAGTCTCATGTCTTCCGATCAGAGCTTGCCTAGGAATCTCTTCCACAGGAATCTCTTCCATGTACCGAGTCCATATGATTGTAGCCCGCACAAATGAAGCTATATGATCACATAGTGATCTGCTCAACTCATATGCATTCATACACACACGTATATAATTTAGATCAATTTCTTTGTGTCATGCGAACAAATAGGAAAACATTAATTTAGCTGGCCGGAGGTGCTTTCATCTATATTGCCTCCCAGCTACAGAAGTTATCTGCACCAATGTCCTGCACACAACTGACAGTCAATAATTAATGATGGACAGGGAGCTGTATAAAAGGGCTTCATCCCCCATGATTGGTTGGTCATAGCAAGGCAGAGGGAATAATTTTAGCATCATATTTTAATCCTATCTGACAGCTCAGAAACTAATAAGTCAAACCTATGCAGGCAATTAAAGAAATACTTTTTATTGTTGTGTGACATGAAATCATACCTAGTTGTCATTGATACTCTATGACTGTCACTGAGGGGTCAGCATGGAAACTTCTGTGTCTCCTTCCTCTTCAAAGTCTCTCTGCTTCAACCTTTGCACAGCAATATTTATTTTAATTAGGAAGAGATTGAAACAAGCCAAGGTAACTTGTAATAGACATGTTCAGTAAAAAATAAAAGTTTTGCATAACAAGATCTCCTATCAATGACAAAAAATGGCTCAAAGGGACAGGCATGGTGGTGTATACCTTTAATCTCAGCACCAATGAGGCAGAGGCAAGGTGGTTCTCTGTGAGTTCAAGGCCACCCATAAAGGTCACACAGTGAGACACTGTCTCAAAAAAAAAAAAAAAGCAAAAAAAGTTCTATTGGCACCTATAACTTTACTTGCCCAAGAATTTACTTACTGAGACAAGCTCACAAATTCCCATGTCCCATCCCAGCACAGTTAGGCAGAGGTCAAGTGTGAGATTCACTATCTCTTAGATGGGTGGATCCTATGCTGCTAGGATCCCATGATGCCGTCCTGCACACCGGCCTAATTCCTATAGGTTCAATAGTGAATGGGTTCTGTTTCTTCTTCTGGCTTTGAGACACTAAAAACAAAGTTAGATACTAAAACTGATTGAAATTAGTTAACAAGAAGTGGCAGCATTCACACACGGTGAGGATGATGATGATGACAGTTATGTTTGAATACCCCAGCCTTAAACATTTTCTTGCATCAGGCCCTTTTATACATGCTTAACACATAACTGTTTTAATGCTCACAATGACTGTGAGAAGTTGGTGTTATTATATATGTAGTCTTAGGCCACACCTTTGTTAACACTGGGGACTAGGATTTCAACACTGATCTGCCAGAACCCAGAACCCAGAACCCACGGGTAGTATTCATGATATATCCCATGAAACACTCCTTGTGACTCATTACTAAATACTCGTGGTAGTTAATTTTTTTTTCTTTTTTTTTTTTTTTTTTTGGTTTTTTGAGACAGGGTTTCTCTGTGTAGCTTTGCGCCTTTCCTGGAACTCACTTGGTAGCCCAGGCTGGCCTCGAACTCACAGAGATCCGCCTGCCTCTGCCTCCCGAGTGCTGGGATTAAAGGCGTGCACCGCCGCCGCCGCCGCCGCCGCCACCACCACCTGGCGGTAGTTAATTTTTATTGTCAGCTTTATTAGGTTGAGAGATGCCTAGGAGATTAGTGAAGCACACTTCTGGGTGTGTCTTGTGTAGATGACTGGCATGTGGGACAGCAAGTTAGGGGGAAAGACCCAGCCTCAGTATAGACAGCACCACTTCATTGGCTGCGTGTCTGGATGAAGAAGAGCAGGAGGAGGAAGTCACCCAGAATGTGCAGGAACTACTTCTCCTGCATGGGTGTGTTTAGTGCAGATGCTGGTGGCTGTGAACAACTGGCTCCCGCGTCTTGAGCCCTTCATTGTGAATGCATGCCGGTGGCTGCAGGGAGCTCCCAGACCTGCAACCTCAGACTGGGCTGCATCATTGGTTACCTTGTTCTGAGGCTTCCAGCATCTTTGACTGAGGAACATCTAGGTTTCCTGGCTCTCCAGCATAGAGACAGCCACGGTGGGAACATCCAGTCTCCAGACACATAAGTGAACATAATGAATCCCTCCTTGGTCACATACACATGCACAAACACACACATACACATATATACACATCACACACATACATAAATGCACACACCATACACATACATGCACACATGTATACATACATGCACATATGAACATATACAAACATACACCTTACATATATACACACAACTACACGTGCATGTACACACACACACACACACACACACACACACACACACTCACACAAAACTTCTATTCATTCTTTTCTTCTAGAGAGCCCAACAAAAAAAAATGTTCAAAATTAGATTTAAGCTTGGTTTTGCTCTGTCTACCTCAGTAGAGCCATATATTTATTTAATACAAAATAAGTTCTCCATATTAAAATGGACAAGGGACACATTGTTAAGTGGATTTTTTAAGGGAAAAAAACCTATATTCAGGAGTTCAAACCTAAAGGGAATTAAATTTTATTTTACAAAGCACTGTGGAAATACAAACAGATTGTTTGTATTTTTCTTTGGGAACAGCTGCATCAATTCCTCTCCCCAAAGCTAAGGATCTTTTGAAAGGCACAGTACAGTGTACCCATGGCTCTTCAAATATCACCTCTACAGACATCTTCCCGACCAACCTGAATAAACCATGACCTAATAAGCCTTATGACCCTATCAGAGAAACCAGCACATATCTTCTGGAAAGGGAAAAAATGGGCTTTGGAGGACATACAGTTTTTAATACCCAGCTCTGGTGGTGTATCTGGGAAGTACATGTAGATCACAACTACACGAAAAGGCATGAATTTCCAATAAATCATTATTTAAAACTGCCAGTAGAGATTTATTCACAAGCTACAGTTAGACATTCACTATTCTAATATATTGCTCAATGTGGTTTTGTTGTTGTTGTTTTAGTTTTTAGCAATTAAAAAAATGCAAAATTATCTTCCTGCTGCTGCTGCTAGTGGTGGTGACGATGGTCATAAATACTGTCTATTCCCTCTAGTAGAACGCAGCTAGCTGAGACAGCTCACACTCCAATGCTAAAACAAGATTTCCTGACAGACAGACGACAGTTCGCTGTAAATATCTGATGATGACTTCCACCAGTGGCCACTATTTCACAAGTGAAACACAGAAGTTGCCAGCAAACATATGAAATATCTTTGGCCTTATTAATAATAAATATAAAATAATGGCATACTATTTTTCACTTGTAAGGCAACCATCTGGAGCAGGGTGAGGTAAAGGAGTGCCTACTCATATAGATGGGAGTTTTGGCAAACTGGTTGTCTCGTCAATGACTCACAGGAGAGAAAACCGGTGTCATTTCCAGAGGACCATTTACCATCATCTGTTAAAGTGAACAGACCAGTTCACAAATGGGCAGTGGATTGGAGAGCAATTTCCCTGGAGAAGATATGCAGATGGCCGACAGATACCTGAGAAAATGTCCAACATCAGTTGCCATTAAAGAAATGCACATCAAATAACCAGATACCACTTCGTACCCCTCAGGATGGCTACTGAGAAAAAATAGAGGGGAAGTGACATGTGCCAATGAGAATGTAGAGAAATTGGAACCCTGATTATTGTTTGCACATGTCTAAAGTTACATAGCTGCCGAGGAAACAAACAGTTTGGGAGCTCCTGAAGTAGCTTAGCAAGAATTACCATGTGATTAAGTCATTCCACTCCTACATATAAACCCCCCACCCACTGAAGCCAGGACTGAAACACACACACCCACGTAACACAAAACCAAATGCCTGTCAGATCATCAGATGAATGGGTAAACACACCTGGTATACAGACACAACGCAGATAAGATAAAAGAGGAATGAAATATTGATAGGTGCTACACTGTGGATAACTTGAGGGTGTTATACTCAATTAAGTAAGCCACACACAAAGAGGCAGGTATGACACAATTCCAGTTATGATGCACCTGGAATGGGCAAACCGGGACGTTGAGAGTAGAATAGAGGTCACCAGGAGTTGGGGAGGATGGTGATGAGAACTAGGGGGCTAATAATTCATGAGTAGAGTTGCTGCTTGGAGTAGTGAAGCAGTTTGGGAGGTGGGTAAAGGTCATAAATAGGTGCACGGCATTCAAACTTAACAGCCATCCAGTACATCTAATGACTAAAACTATAAGTTTATACTACGTTTATTTATATATGCACATATGTATACACACACATACCCCAAGGTCCACCATAAGTAATAAGTATTTGGCTATGTAAACAGTGCTTGATGAGCAAATGTATGAGACTGTTCTAAGGCACTAAATATGACAAAGTAGAGTTTTCACATACAAAAATTCTCTGTGACATTATTGGTTGTCTTAGTTAGGGTTTCTATTGCTGTGAAGAGACACCATGACCTGGGCAACTCTTATAAAGGAAAACACTTCATTCAGGCTGGCTCACAGTTCAGAGGTTTCGTCCATTATCATCATGACAGGAAGCAGGGTGGCACGGAGGCAGACATGGTGCTGGAGAAGGAGCTGAGAGTTCTACATCTGGATCCACAGGCAGCAGGAAGTGACTGGGCGTGGCTTGAATATATGAGACCTCAAAGCCCACCCCCAGTGATCACTTCCTCCATCAAAGCCACGTCTACTCCAATAGGCCACACCTCCTAAGAGTGCTACTCCCCACGGCCTTTTCTTTCTAACTACCACATTGGTCAATAAAATAGCAAGTTTCATGATGCATATAAAGTTGATTCCATTGATATAAAAATTCTAAATTTGTGTATACATGGAAAAAATTCTAGATGTTCTCCAACTGCTAACAGGGCATTTTCATGGCATGGTGGCTATGAAGTGATTTCTTTTAAATTCTTTTTATAATTTTTCTGCACCAGCTGAAGTTTTCTAGCAAAGAATACATTTAACCAAAGTAATAAGCTATTACAAATACTTTTTCACATGAATTAAGGAAGTGGGGTCCTCTGTATTTGCGGTTGGATACATGCTGTGTCTCTGTTAACACAGCAAAAGGAATATCCGTGAACAATCCCAGACAGTCTCAGGGAAGAGGCACATACCTCAGTCAGTGGAGTGGGGTCTCTGTCGGTGGAAAACAGAGCCATTATTTCAGAGCAACATTCAAGGATCATGTTCTAGAAAGAAAAACAGAAGAGGGTGACTCTGGTGTCATTGGGAAAGTAGGCCATATTGACTATTAACTTTTTTGTCTTATTTTAGGTCACTCGGCCCCTATCTCCAAGCTGTGAAAGAGAGAATAAGAAGTCAATTGCTCAACTCATCTAGGTTACTTGAAAGCATACCAGGGAGCCGTAAAATAAGACCTGTGTTTCATCATGAATATCTGTTGCTATAGGGTCCTTTTCCCCTGGACATCTACTATTAAGATGCATAGTCTGCAGAGGAATGGTAAGTATAATAGTTTACACCAAAATAAGGTTTGTGGAAATGACTTTCCACTGAGGAGAAATCCTCAGGAAGAAGTGACTCGGGTCGGGTCTCAGGGGCTGGCGAGTTGGAGTTTAAGTGGAAAAGAATGGGAGGCAGTTGGGGACAAAAGAGAAAGGGTATTGAGAGAAGCCAACGGAAAGAGGCCATAGCGTATGGACATCATCTGCTGATGGCCTTGCATGGCCTGACTGCAGGGACACAGTTGTCTTTATGTGTGGACACCTGACCTCAAATGACCTCCTCACAAGTATGGCTGCACAACCAGACTCCCTATCATGGCAGCTTTATGGAGAAAACGCAACACTTGTCAGAGCCAGTGGTAGCCATGTGAGCTGTGAGGTAAGATGTGGAGTTGGAGAAGGCAGCCACTGGTTCGATATGTGAAGCTGAGGGAGAGGAAGAAGCAAAGATGAGAGAGTGTTTGTGTCCCCTGTGGGGCTGAGTGCAGATTTGACTCTTCCCTTCTGTTCCTATCAGGCTCGCTGTGCTGTATCTGGTCGTCAGCAGCACACAGGCTTATTATACATGGGATACGTCTCTGCCTTTTGTCTCCAAGCCCATTTTACATGAGCAAGTGGTCGTTTCCTTTCCTTACAATGGAAGGGATTAGGACTGCAAGATGGAGAGATGGGGCTGGGGAGGTGCCTCAGAGGTGAAGTGAAGCACTTGTTCTTCCAGAGGACCTGGGTTCGGTTCCCAGCACCCACATGGTGGCTCAGAATCACCTGAGGCTCCAGTACCAGGGGATCTGATACTCTTTTCTGATTCCCATGGATACTAACTAGGTGGGCATGCATGTGGTGTGCAGGTGTGAGTGCATGCAAAACACTTACACACATAAATAATTAAATTAAAAAAAAAGATTGTCAGAGCTAAGCTCTACCCACCTCAAAACGTTGCCAGCATCTAGCCCTGGAGGAAGCAACAATTAGTTTTGATGATAGTATTAATATACATATGCACTGGCACTCAAATAGTAAAATGACAAAAATACATTAATTTTTAAATCATAACTGAGCAATGATGGTTAAAACCTTAAAATAAAAATCAAATGGTGATAGACCTTGGAATTCCAAATGAAGCTTTAATAGTTTTAATAAATGCATATATACAAAAATGATCCAATTAGAGTTAGAAAATTAAGAAAGGAAAACTACAGCTAATTCTTAAACTTAACAAATATATCCAAGACATTCTGCTGGGTGCTGTGGGATACAAAGGTGAAAGAAACAGAAGGAATTTTAGTGGAAAAAATAGATGCACAATAAAATTAAATGGCATCTGATCAGAACGCATGTCATTATGACATGTGGTAAGATCATAGCGGTGGAGAGCGATTCTTAGTGTAACGAATAAGGAGTTACTAGAACAGAGCTCATGTGACCTGTGCCCTGAGAGAGTGGAAGGGCCATCTACCAGTGTCCACACCACTGAGGAATTCGGTCCCCTCCCCCAGGAACCAGGAATTCCTTTATCTCTTCAGGGAGGGGAGGGGAAGCCTAAGTCCCTCCCTGCTCCATGATGGAATGTTATTGGGCCTTTCTTGTAAAGGTCTTGTGCAGGTCGCCACTGCTGTTGGGAGTCCGTGGGAGTAACAGCTGTGTCATGTTAAGAAGACAGCTTTTCCCATCCCTCGCTCTCTCCCCCAGCCCTTACCTTCTTCCTGCCCCCTCTTCCTTAATGTTCTTGGAGCCTTGGAAGCAGTGATGCGGATGTCCCACTAACCCTGAGTCCTCACAGTCACTTTCTCACAGGGCTTTCACCAAATATCCCCTCCCATGTTCATATAGACAATCCTAATTAAACATGGAGAGCGGCAAACAAAAAAACTCCATGGAAGTGGGAGGGGCCTAATGGAGGAGGAGGAGGAGTCCAGGGAGAGGAGAAAAGTGATAGAATGATGGGGGAGAGACAATGTAAGGACCTCATACTTATTATGTGACCATTATATTAATGTTTAATTGTATACGGTTCCATTAAGATGCAATGAAATCATGAAAGGATACAAAAATAAAAATAAACAAGGAAAAAGGAGAAGAAGGATTTGAACTGGTTGAGAATGGATGCAAAGGCAGGGGTGAGGTGGGGTACATGAGCCACAATGATGGGCATTCAAGGAACATGAGATATGATATGGTCTTTTTTGTAGCAAGTGTGGTAGTGTGAGAGTTGACAATCAGGCTTTTTATCACAAACAGCTCACATAAAAGCAAGGGATTTGAGTTTAAACTGGGAAATTAGTTAGGAGGAGACTGGGCAAATAATGATACAGATTGCATTAAAAATATAATTCTGACCGGGCAGTGCAGGCGCACGCCTTTGATCCCAGCACGTGGGAGGCAGAGCCAGGCGGATCTCTGTGAGTTCGAGGCCAGCCTGGTTGACAGAGCGAGATCCAGGACAGGATCCAAAAGCTACACAGAGAAACCCTGTCTTAAAAAAGAAAGAAAGAAAATGTAATTCTGACTGCTGTTGAAAGGTGAGCTGGCTTGGGAAACAGCGAGGGGAAGAACAATCAGCAAGGAGGCTCTTCACACCATTTGAGCTTCACAAGGCTAACAAAGATGGAGGGAGAGCAGGAGGCCCAGCACTAACCACTACACCTGATGGCCCTCTAGGTTCTGACCCACATTTCCATACAGAGGGGGGCACACTTCCCTCCCTGCACTACTCTACTTTACTTATATACTTGTAGTTCTCGCTGGATTCTTGAGTTGTTAAAAGTATGTTTTCTCTATATAAAGGGTTTCGGTAACAGTCACGATGGGTTACTGCCATGGTTTCATCAAGAGCCATCAAGCAAAATGGCTTCGTCTGTACCATCTATCATCTCAGTGACAGATGAATGGAGCAGTGTTCCCTGACAGATGCCTTCTACTGTCTTTCTCAACATCTATCGAAAAGGAATTTTGCCTTAGTGATGCTGTGTTGCTCTGGCTGTGAGGCAAACCACATACACACTCTGTGGGATTGGTCGGTGTTGAAGCTGTAGCTTTGGGTCCCTCTCATAACCTTGCTGCCACAGAGGTGGGAAAGTGCTAAGCTCAGCATTCCTAGACAGAAAATGGTGGTAAGCATGCTGCTAGCCAGGCTTTGGCCTTTTCCCTTCAAAGAAACCCCCATGAATTCTATGAGACTCATGGACCTCTGAGCAACTCCGACACACTAAAGCCAATTTTCACACTTAGCAGGAATCCTCGTCATCTTTGACCCACACTGAGAGAAATGCTTCCTGCCTTCAAATCATGCTCCCTCTGTTCTCGACACCATGATGATCACATTGTAGGGTAAGCTGCCTGTTCAAGCGGGAGTTCAACCTTCTCCAATCCCCCCAAACCCAATTTGACTTCCCCTCAGCCCTTTCCTAGGTAGCCAAGTCCATTCACCATTTACTCAGTCGTCTGTGGGCTGCCTCCTACAGGCCACGCAGGGAAGCAGGAATCAGAGATGAACAAGACACTTCATTGAGGAGCTCTCAGTCCAGAGAGGGGGAAGGGGAGACAGCCTCCTCCAGCACTGTGTAGTGAGGTCAGAGTGAGAAGCTCTTACCTCCACCCTGCCCTCCAGATTCATCTACACTCCCCCACAGTGCTCTGACACATATGTCTCACTGTTCCCTAAATGTTTGCCAATAATGGTTTCTCAGAAAGAGCAGAAAATGCTAAAACCAGAGTGTATTTTTTCTCCAGGCTTTTGTAGCCACAGTACTTCTATATTTGGGACTGTTAATATTATGCTAATTTTAATCCATTTATACTGTTCAGGCATTCCATAAATATTTGCTGAAGTAACCTTACACATTTTGGCAAACATATAGTGGGCTTCTTGGATCAACATATTCTCATTCCAAATAAGGTGTTTACATCTTAAAAATCAGCCTGGCTTGCAAACATCTTTTCTATTTTTTGGTCCTCTGTTTGTTGATTTGTTTTGGGGAGACAGAGGCTATCCTTAACTTAGATCAGGCTATCCTTAACTTAGATCAGGCTATCCTTAACTCACTATGTAAGTGAGGAGGATAACCTTGAACCCCTGATCCTCTTACCTGTGCTTCCCAAGTGCCAAAATTATAGGCATGGGCCACTGCATCCAGTTTTATGGTGTGCTGGAGAATGAACTTCCCAGGGCTTCATGCATGCTAGGCAAGCATTCTACCAATTAAGCTACAAGTGAGTCCATTCCTATGTGGTAATATGCCAATTCTGCTTGCTGTAAGTGGTGGAGCAATAGAAACCAGTCTTCTGAGCCATTGCTCCTGTTAGAAGTGATCTGAACACCTGCTGGGCAGCCTCCCTAATCTATTTTAAATTAACATCTGTGTTCCAAAATCCCTGGCTTATTCTGGACCTGAGGGACTTTGGAAAAGTAAACAAAAAAAGAAAAAAGGAAAGAAAAGAAAATAGGAAGGACCTCAGAAAAAACAAAGGAAAGGAGTAGAAATGAACAAAACCCACACCCCACATAGCAACCAAAGGCACATGGTTTATATCCTTACATTCAACAACCCACCAACAATATGTAATATATAATAGAAATATCACATTATAGAAGCCATGAATTGCTGTTCAATTCCGGACCAGAATTGATCTCTTCGAGGGTCCTAGTTAGCTTCTAATTAGCTGAAAGTGAGAATTGCCATGACGACAAATTTAGTCAATGAGATTTGATATGAACCGGAATCTAGCTTCTCTTAAAGTGCTGTTTAATATCGTGTGCAGAAAAGAAAACTATGTTACTTCCATGTCTTATCAATGCTGTGAACTAATTCTCTTACCACTTCAATTCCAAGCAAACACAGCTCCTTCTATTTGGTGATGTTATTTCACATATAGAGACAACAGGAACTGGAACATGCCCAAAACATACTTTAATGCTAAGGAAACACTAAGTGAGGGAAACAATTTTAAACATACAGAGGAAGATATCAAGATTGAAGAGGCTTGGCTCCTCTGTGGTTGACCTCAATACACCAATCAGAATGTGAGAGCAAGTTATGGGCCTTCACTAAGGAAACACAGGTCCTCTGGATTCCTCTGTCCACCCCCATGTCCCTATTTATTCTTGATTTGTTTGTGTTCACAGTCAACCCCCTGACCTGGACATTTGTCTTCTTATGATGAATTTTACACCTATGTTGACCAGGGTCACCCTGGAAACCCTGGTTCTATCCAAACAGCCTGTCTTTGTGTAAAAGGATTGTTTATTTTAGAGACGAAAAGAAAATTAGTTCTAGAATTAGTTCTAAGCATCTGACTGAGGTGTAAAACAGAGTTGGCAGAACACAGTCTAGCATCCTTACTCTTATTGTAGACGTTTTCCTGCCCGAGATAATCAAAGCTAAAAAGACAGGCAGATTTGTAAGGAAATGATTTTCCATATAGTAACTATGGAGAAATATACTAGGAATAATTCAAACAAAGACTATTCTAGACTATGTCTCAAAGACAGCACTCAGATGAGTTTGTGACTTAAAGAACTGATTATAAGTGCACTACAAACGATGAGCATGAGTCAAGAGGGCCGGAGTTCTTCTTGAAAGCAGACATGAGAGAGCCACGTGATCTTCATGCAAGAAGTGTATAATCTGTATCTCTCTAAAACCTCCTGAGTTTGAAATAGTGAGGGCTCTCTGACCTACTGTGAGATTTAATGCCAGTTTATCAGTTTATCAGTAAGCACAGTGAGCATGGTGACATCTGAGGCCACTGAAAAGGATGAAGTCACGTGAGTGCGGTAACATCTGAGGCCTTTGAAAAGGATGCACAACTAGAATTCTAAGACATCTGCTCTTTATAAATCCTGGCAGAAAATGCAGAGGACTTACATGCTGGAAGAGTAGCCTTTTACAAAGGCTGTCTGAACTCCGCTGATAGGCTCTCTTACATATGGGCTGCTAACTTGCATAGTAATAGAAAACTCATTTAGTCATTTTGCTAGTAAATTAAGACTGAAAATGCCAACAAATATTCTCTGAAAACCAGAAAAGTTGCTAGTTCTTGCTCACTCACCTATGAAAAGTGGATAGATGAGTTAAATAGAAAAATGAAGAGCCGTGTAAATGTTATTCTTTAAGAATTAAAGATGTTTTATTATTGGTAACCAGTTACACATTCACCTGGCCAAATGACTTCAGAAAACAAAAGATCTCCTAGACTAAAACTAAAGAAAAGACCCTGGAAGCTTTCAGAGAAGAAAAGCAAGGCTGTGGCCCAGACTGATCCAGCCTCCACCAGAAGAGCAGCAGGAGAGAGCCAGAACCAGCCACACCAGCAGGCAAGAACAGCCTGGTTGAAAGGACAGCTGGAGGCTGGGGGAGCCCAGGAAGAAAATGAGACGGAGACACTATGTGATCAGTTTGAGCTCTTGAGTCAAAAAATGTGTGGGTGAACAATTGAAAATCCAGATCTAATAAATGGGAAACAGTGATGAAAAAAAATTAGTCACAAGAAACCAAACATACGAGCAAAGAATGTAACCAAAGGTCTTCCTGGCCCCAGCTGTTAGCACTTTTTACAGGGCTATAAAAATGTAAACACTAGGTACGGTTTCTGATACGTGTAGTGATATGGCAGAATTCAGAAGCAGAGGAGACGGCAGAAGCTGGGAAGAAGGGGGTAATAAATTTGCTAAACCATAAAATATCCAAACAGAAAATCGATCCCATCTAAAATTGACACAAGAAAACAAAAATGATTCCTGACTGCCTGCCACTTGCACCATTTCGGTAATGTTCTGGATCTCCTATTGCCAAGCTGGTCGTGAGATCATTGGCACCCACAGC
Organism: Peromyscus melanophrys; assembly: GCA_902168415.1. Classification (NCBI taxonomy): domain Eukaryota; kingdom Metazoa; phylum Chordata; class Mammalia; order Rodentia; family Cricetidae; genus Peromyscus; species Peromyscus melanophrys. The sequence goes on along the minus strand of CABHPR010157717.1, from coordinate 22,765 downwards.
ATGAGGCTTATGTGACCAACAAAATGTTAGTGTGCATGACACGGTGAAATCACGAGGGACAGAGGTGTGGTCTGCCCCCTTTCCTCCCTCATAGGATGTACCCTGGGCCAGAGCTGAGGAGATAGCATGGTTGGTAAAGTGTTCGCCTTAGAACCATGGGGATCTGAGTTTGAACCCCAGAACTCATGGTAAAAATAAAAATGTAAGAGCCTGGTGGTCCATACTCATAATCCCAGTGCGTGGAAGGCAGAAACAGGACGACCCATGGGGCTCACTGGCCAGCTAGTCTAACCTAATTGGTGAGCCCCAGGTTCAGTGAAATACCTTGCCCCTTGCTGTGAGAAACAAGGCGAACAGCATCTTGAAGAATGGTAGTTGAGAGTAACCTGTGGCTCCCACAGGCACGCACATGCATGCATATATTCCCACACACACAGGTGCATGTGATACTCATGCATACACAAGAGCTGGCCATATCTGGTAGCATAAGTAAAGAAAATTGAAGGTCAGTGAGTCATGAAGTTGTGGGGTCCCGCTCTGACAAAGGAAACGGTGACTTAAATCATGGTGTGTCATGAGATCCACCCTACAATTGCAAGTTCGTTTTGCCGTCATTTAGCAATGTACTTACTTCCATGTCTGTATCAGCTGATTTATCCTCAGAGTCTACTGATTCATATATATTTTCGTCTGAAGCAATTTCGGGAACCGACGGTAATGATAGCTCAGCTATTTGCGCGAGATTAGATAGTTTCTCGTGAATTTCAATGACTCTAAAAATAGCAAAAACACACACACATATATATGTGTACATTTTATGTGAAAAGTCAAGAGGGGTATTGGTTTCAGAATCAATAAGATTTATGAATTCAGCCTTTATTTATTTAAAAGTTAAGTGTCTGAACTCCCCAAAGAGCATCTCTTCAATCGCTCCTTCATTCAACAAGCATGAGCAAAGAAATGCACTCACGATGTTTGTGTCTATGTGTGCACGCGGGTTGGTGTACATACAACAGGGTAAGGGAACGGGGACAGGGAGATACCCATGCGAATTATTCTGAATGTGAAGATCAATATTGATATGAGCAAGGAGACTCCAGTCCGTCCACAGAAGATTAACTCTTACGGAGATCTTAATGGCGTGTTATGGCTGTCCAGCTGACTCACAGTAAAAGCTGGACAAGTCAGCGAGCACTTGAAAGGCCAGTCAATGAATGTACACTCCAGAGGAGTGTGTGTGTGTGTGTGTGTGTGTGTGTGTGTGTGTGTGTGTCTGTG
>CABHPR010157717.1:0-21387 GCA_902168415.1 Peromyscus melanophrys | reverse complement strand
CAGACACACACACACACACACACACACACACACACACACACACACACACTCCTCTGGAGTGTACATTCATTGACTGTGTGTGTGTGTGTCTATGTCTGTGTGTGTCTCTGTGTGTCGATATATATGTGTCTGTGTGTCAATGTGTGTATCAATGTGTGTCTGTCTGTGTGTGTGTCCATGTGTGTCGATGTGTGTCGATATGTGTGTGTGTGTCTCTGTGTGTGTGTCTCTGTGTGTGTGTCTCTCTGTGTGTGTCTGTGTCTGTGTGTTGTGGGGGGAGGGGGTTGGCAGAGGCAGAGAGATAAAAACAAGAGCCAAAGAGGAGGCAGGGGCAACTGTGACCAGCTAAAAAAGGACGACTTGGAGGACTTAGGGTCAGTGAGGAGCAGCCGCTCTGAGGGCAGAGGTAGAAGGCAGAGTGGACATCAAAAGCTTGTAGTTGGAAGAGGCAAGGAAGACCACCTGTGGGGCTCTAAGAGACTCCACCCTATAGGAACAGAATGTGTGTGTGGCTGTGTGTGTGGCTGTGTGTCTCCAACAGGGAAGGAGGGGCAAGGAAGTTATTATGCAAAATGAGATGATCCAAAAGCAGAATGGCAGAAGAGTCTACACAAAGACTTCAACTATCCAGTCTTCCACAGTGTCTCCACACTTGTGACGTGGAGTACAATTTGATTTCATTATAGTGTATACACACACACACACACACACACACACACACACACACAAGAAATATACCATATATTTTCATAAAGTATGCATTCTGCATTCCATTTTTCTGTCAAAGGGTAACAATTAAAACATAAAGATTTGTCATTAAGTTTGTTTGGAAAACTTGCCCAGTAAGAAGTGAGTACTATCAATCATGCTGGGAAAGCTGTCTTTTGTATTGGAGAGAGAGTGGAGCTGGGTCTTGGTGAATCATACTTGGCTCCTTCACAGGGAACCTGACCAATGTCTTAATTCTTCTTCTATCTGTAGTGTTAATATTCTGATTCTGCCCCTTGGGACCACTCTGCTGCCTGACATCCTGAGGTAGAAGCCTCTTCTTCAGGAAAAACTCCACCCCTTTCTCTCTCTCCTTCTGCTTTTCCTCCCACAAGGTGTGCACCACCCGCTCTGTCTCCCTCTTTCTGTCTCTCTGCCTCTTTATCTCTCTATTATAATAAACTCTCCACATGGATACAGCGTCTGGATTGTGTATTACTGGCCTCCATGCCTGCATGGCATGCATCTGTTCAGCCTGCCACTGCATCTGCCCAGCATGTTTCCTATCCCCTCCCCTCTGCGTAATAAATCGTAACACCTAGACCCTCCAGCAAGTCAGTTAGTGCCTTACCCTGAAATTCCTCTATGGCAAGACTGGACTAATAAAATCCACTTCATGGAATTCAGGGGGCATTTGTAAAGGAGAAAACAATGTAACTGCACGTGTTTAAGTATAAAATAGCACATAAAGGAAAGAGAGTATCCTAAACCCCATTCTTCATTCGAATACCCAGAGAAAGAATTCTCACGTCTTTTCAAAAGCGACGTAGGGCTGAGGGTACATCTCTGTAGTACAGTGCCTGCCTGGCATGTACAAAGCCTTGTACTTGATTCTCAGCACCTCCAATGAATGCATAGCTTTCTACTACAATACTTGAGGTCGTGATAAGAATAAACTAGCCCTTGACAATGGGTTGTAGGCTGTTCCTGATCATCCAGAACCCGGAGACTGTAATGCCCTTCTTCAGAGTAAATGCTCAGAATGAACCACTCTCTTAAGAGTGGTCCAGTGCCCAGCAAAGTAAGCTGGGCTTTGCACAGTCCCATCCTGTTGCTCAGCTCTGAGGGCCTGACGTCTCCCCAGGTTTTCACCTTGCTTAAAAAGAAAAGGAGCAACATTAGGTGACGCTGAAGGGCTACGTCAGGGTCAGTCCTCCTGACTGCACCTGCTCGACAGCTCGCCCCTCTTCTTTCCCCAGCCAGCCCTTGCTTTACTCTCTCTCTTACTTGGCACCTCTCTATCACCAAAGCCAATGTCCAGTCCTTGGACTTCCTGCCTTGAGCCCACAGGCAAGCATCCACCATCCTGTCTGGGCTAAGCAAGCTCCCCAAGGCCCTGTTCTCCTGAATGGCTGAGCACTCTTCTAGTCTGCCAGGGCCTGGAGGACAGGACCCAGTTGGAAGCAGAAACACAGATTAAGGTGAAAGATGATGATGTTCAGGGAGAGTGGTCGGAGAACTTGATTCTGGTCACAGAGGTGTAACGGCCACTTAGAACTAATCAGAGCTTTTATTTGCAAATTTCTGAGAACACAGAACTTTTCTCTGTGGCTGTAAGAAAAAGAATGAGCCGGGTAGTGGTGGCACACACCTTTAATCCCAGCACTCGGGAGGCAGAGGCAGGCGGATCTCTGTGAGTTCAAGGCCAGCCTGGGCTACCAAGTGAGTTCCAGGAAAGGTGCAAATCTACACAGAGAAACCCTGTCTCAAAAAAAAAAAAAAAAGAAAAGAAAAGAAAAGAAAAAGAAAAAGAATGAAAACGTGTCTTTCCCAGAGAGAACTTCAGTAGGACATGAGGAGGTGAAGGAGGAGAGGTAAGTTCTTTCTGTCTATTTTCTATCCTGCAGAGACACTCACTTTGTCTTCAGTGAGTGAGCAAGTGGGGACACTCAACAGCACACAACCCAGCCTGAGTGAGACAAACTGTCCTGGGTCAGGATAGGGACCAACCCCTGAGATCAGCTCAGTGACAAGGGCTTATCTCTGTCGGAGTGGTCCACTGCTGATCAGAACCGTGGCAATTTTGAAAGAATTTTAATTGTAAATTAAATTAAATTTCATTCAAATTTTAAAAGAAGCCTCTCATCGGTGCCTTTCTACTCTGCAGGTTTTGTCTTTATGTTCATCTTGTGGTTCTGGAAAAGAAAATTTAAACACCTGGAGTGTTTCAGGATTTACAAGGTAAATGCAAAATGCCCTGATTTTGTTGCTTTGTATGCTGGTATAAGACCTGTGCTTAGGTTTCCTACCATTTTGGTTTAAAGGCGAAGAAAGAAAAGGGCAGGAGGAATAACTGACTAAATAATTGGAGGTCTGCCAGCTCTTGAGACAGCTCTTGTTTTATTCTCTTTCATGAGAAGGCCAAGAAATCCTGAGATCTGAAAACCACAGAGCGAGAACAAGGACTCTCTGGGGACACAGGCAGGCAGAGTGGGTCTCCATCCACACCACTCTGACCAGATGCCTGGTGGGGCAGAGAGCCAGTGCCAGCACACACCCATGCTGTCAACAACCTCCCAGTGCCTGTTCATCTGTCATCAGGCTTGAGGCTAACAACCACCAGAAAGCTAGTCAAGGAGAGGCTATCACTCCCCTCTTAAAAGGAGAGAAATGGAGGCTGAAGTCGCCAGGGCAGTGGGTGACTGCGTTGACGCTGAGTTAAACCCTTTCTCTTAAACCGAAACCAAAGAATTTGGTAAAAAGATAGGAAAACGGGAAATAAGTAGACAAAATATAACAACAACAACAACAAAATTAAAGATACTTCCTGATAGGTGGAAAGGGAGGAAAAGCCTGGCTAAAGGGTCTAATTTGGGGGATAATGTAAAACATGCTCGGGGACAGAGGAGATGGTGGAGTTTGGATTTAATTTGCAGCCCCGTAGAGAAACACTCCCACTCCATCCCCACCATTTTTAAACCTAAATTAACTGGATTGCTTGGGGGATATTTAGTTTCTTGAGTTAGTCCTAGATCCTAATTCTCTGTCCAGCACACAGCCGTGAAAGAGTTTCTCTGCCTGGTGACTGTCTTCCACTCTGGTGACTGTCTCCATTGCTATGGAAAAGCTTTTTCATTCCACACGATGTCACTTTCCAGTTTTTGATGTTGTTCCCTGAGTGACTAGAGTCTTCTTCAGAACGCCCTTGCTGCTGCCTATACACGGAAGCGCTCCTCCAGGTTTCCTACAACAGCTTTGGAGTTCATCGGGTTTGAATTTTTTAGACAGGATGAGAGATGCGGACCTGGTTTCACTCTTCTTCCTGCAAGTATCAGATTTTCCCAGCACTATTTGTTGAGGGCTGCCTTTTCTCTCTAATACATGTTTTTGGCATCTCTGCCAAAACTCGGGTGACTGTAGCTGCCTTGGCTTAATTCTGAGTCCTGTCTTCCACTCCACTGACCCACTGTCTGTCTTTGCCAGTACCACGCTGTTGCTATCATGGCTCTACAGTATGAATGACAGCCGGTATGGTGACAGCCTCTAGCATTGATCTTTCCTAAGTGCTTATCAGTTCCCAGGTTCTCCTGAAGTCTTCAGGGTCTCCTCTGCACAAGATCAGTGTTTGCAGACGGGGGGCTAATTTGACTTATCTTCCTATTTGCATCCCTTTTGTCTCCTTCTCTTATCTGATTGCTGGAGTTCAGAGAGCAATGTGCATCCTTGTCTTGTTGATTTTAGTGGGAATGCATTGAGTGTTTTTTTTCCCCCCATTTAGTATAGTATTGGCTGGAAGTGTGTAGAATACAGCCTTTATTATGTTGACATATGTTCTAGCTTCTTCAAAGTTTTTATTATGAACACATATTGGACAGCAAAATGGCAGGTACCAAGAGAGTTTGCCTTTGAGTCTGTAAACCTCTGTTCACCAAAGGAGGTTTACCAAGCAGTCTGAGAAATCAGGAGGCACACGGGCCACATCTGTGTGATGGACATACATTAACTGGATGGGCAAACCTTTGCCCTTTTCCCTTTCTGACCACGTGTCATTTCAATAGATGTAGAAAAGGCAAGCACATACTACGGACTCCTCATCAACCACATGACAGAACTTCTGTGTCTCTGAAATCTCTAAGAAGGGATCCCACATAGGCCTTGATACTCCTCAGAGGCCCCACCATGCTCTCTTTCACTGGAGTGTATAACTCCCTGAAGAATCTCTTGCTTCAAAGGATAATAATCCATCTTGGTATCCCTCTCAAACCCTTAAATCTGACACTTTACAAAAAGTGCAAATGTTCTGACGCTAGGCTCTAAGTCCCTGTGGCTATCCTCACCTGTATTGGCAGCAAGGCACTGCCCAGCTGAGGCTGAGCCTCCTCCACAGACCCCAAGCTTTCTCGCTCTGTCTTCTGGGAACTCCTTTCTTTTTTCTTTTTTTTTTTTATAATTCAGACTAATGGTTATCCATCATCATCCCCAGCTGGCTTCCTGAGAAGGGTGTCTACTTGCCTGTTCAGTGGAAACCAGGAGGTGCCAACACACACACTGTTGCCGGTGGGCACTTTAATATCGGAAATCTTCAGAGGCTTCAAGTTATATGCGTACAATAATAAAACCTAAAGAGAAATAAGAGCGTACAAAAACAGACATCAAAACTACACCTGAAAATCCCATCAATATTCCCATCAATAATCCCATAGCAAAGATCACCATGTTTTAAAGATCTTTTCTGTAGAAAAGAAATAACTGAGTCCCTGCCCCCATCAGTTCACTTTGAAGAGAAATATGAGAGGTACAAAGCTAATATTCTTGGAATCCCAGAATGTGGGAAGCAGAGGCACAAGGTTTGAGAGTTCAAGTCAGCCTAGACGACATAGTGAGTTAAACACACACGCACACGCACACGCACACGCACACTGCCTAGAAAAAAGGTACAAATGTCATTACATGAAAATAAGTGCTATTTGGAGTAATGTTTTACACGGCAGTTAGATTTAAGTTTCAGCATTTGTCGGCCCTCTGCAACAAACGCAGATACCTGCTTGGGTATACACTCTGTTTCTCGTTACTTCTCAATAGGTACACCTTCCCAGACGGTTGGGTTACCCATTCCCATACACCCACTGAAAGAGTGCTCTCCTCCTCTCTTCTCCATTTATTTCAACTGCACACAGCTTCATAGGCCCGTTTAAGAGGAGGGACTCTCTTGGTGACTCGAGCCCCAGTAATTTCCCTGTTGCATGGATTTGATAATTCTTCGAGTCCACTCCATGCAATGTAACTTCTACTAACATCTACAGATTCACAGACTGTGAGATTCACAGACCCTCCCTCCCTTCACTTTCCAGGTTGGAAAGCAGAAGTTCAGAGCAGACCATCGAAACTCGACTTGAATGGAAGCAGAGACGCATGCATCAGGCCCACGCATGCGTCTCAGCTTCCATGCAAGTCAGAGTGAAGAGTAAAAGGATACCTTTAAGCTATGAATCCGCACAGACAAAAAGGAAAGGGAGTGAAAGAGATGGGATTTGGCAGCGCTTTGAAGAACAGAGAGCATTTGGGAGACTCAGTGGAAAGGGAGGGCTGCTCCCCGAGTGTCTTCAAAAGGATTGCCAACATCAAGCCTGACCTAGAATGGGGGAAAGCTCCAGGATTAGAGGGTCAGGCACCTGAGAAGGCGAGAGCAGGTGGGCTGCAAACAGAAGTGTGAGAACCGCTCTCACCAGGCCCCTTCCTTGCCCAAGTGGGGCGATTCAACATTTCCCACGACACTGCTCCTGGGTGAACTGTCCCCACTCTGTGCTCTGCAAATGGTAAATCAGACTTTCTATATTCGTGTCTTTAGCTCTGGGGGTTAGGTGCTGAGGGAAATATTGGAATTAATGTATTATGAATGTGAGATCTATACACACTGGACCACAGCATGATGAAGCATATCTGCATAGTTTCTCTGGGATCATTGACCAGTTAAAGTAAAAAGATTCACAGACATGGGCGTTTCAGCACCCACCAATGAACTGCTGGCTCACCCTCCAGCTATCCTACAATGAAGTCTAGACATCAATGAGCCGGGCACCATGTGTCTTCAATGCCTCTCCAAACATAATCAGATAGCCAAAGGTCTGCTAGAAAGGAAGTGAAAGGCAGAAGCCAAAACTAACAGAAGAAAGGGACTCGGAGGATCAGACACAAGACAGAACAGCAAAAACTATCAATGGCCCCAACAAACTTAAAGAGGGAGAGGTGCTAAGTCCGTGAACAAAGAAGATGGAGGGATGACATGGCATGTCCATGAAGGGGGAACACGGGGCTGCTGAAACAGAACAAAGAGCGGGGACAAAAGTAGACACTGTCACAGCTAAATACGCAATGAAATATTTGAAGCACAAAGATGAATCTGTCTCCCCCCAAAAGCAAATCCTAAATTCAAATCACAGATACGAGGGAGAAAAAGATAAGAAAAGTAAACTTTGAACCTATTAGGTTCACTCTCTGAATAACAGAAATTCAAGAATATGCAGAGATAGCCAGAGGGAAGATCCTGATAGAGATGAAATCTCCGTGGAGTGAATATGGGATGTTCCAGGTTGAAAAGAGTGCCGTCAGTATCCAGCAGAATGGATGGGAGATGAAACCAAGGCGTGCCATAGGGTTTCATTACACATGGGACAGAAGAAAGATCCCAGGGCTTTCAGAGTCACAGAAAAAGACCTGGCATCCCATTGATATACATCCAAAGGCGAGAAAATCAGTCAATCAAAGCGATAGCTGCACTCTGGTGTGATGCGCAGCAGCATTCTCAACAGCTAAGATGTGGAATCAACCTAGGTCCATCAACACATGAATGGGTAGATAAAAATACCTTCAAAATAGAACGCTGGAAAGACTTGAAAATGAAGTCCCGAGATTTGGGATGTGAGTGAACCTATAGGACAGAATGTGAAGTAAAATAAGCCAGCATCAGAAACGCAAACACTGCATGGTCTTACTTGTGGGATCAGACAGGGAGCTCAAGGAAAATGACAGCAAGTAGTGTTTATCTGGAGGTCTGGGAGAGCTCACAGATGTTAAAGAGTATATAATCAGTTAGATAGGGGGGATACTCGGTGTGTGTGTGTGTGTGTGTGTGTGTGTGTGTGTGTGTGTGTGTGTGTGTTTAGAATAAGCAAACGTAGAGATAGAAAGTAGATAACTGCCCGGGGTATTGGGCAGGGAGAGTAGTAGTAGGGAGTGGTACAGAGAAATGGGAGTGGACACTAACGGTTATTGAATTTCTTATATGGTGAAGTGTGTGAAACTGATCGCAGTCATAGCTGTGCAACTTGGTGAATCTACTGAGAACACTGGATCATATACTTCAAATGGGTGAATAAAATCTTAGAATAACCATTCTAAAAATAGAAAAGGATGGGGGAGGGGAGAGGGAAGAGGAAAATGGAGTCACTTCTCAACAGCAATGTAAGCTTGCCAGAGAGAGTGCAGGATTGCTTCCCATGTGTTAAGTTATGTATTTTATGTGAGATGTGGTAAAATATTTTTTTAGAAGACAATGAAATCTCACCAAGAGATGTGGCCAAGACCACACATTGTCCTATGCTGTTTGTTCTTGCTTTGTAAGTGTCCTTGATGCCAGGAGTGAAATTTAAGATTCTTGAAGATGGGAATATTATCTTGTACTTTGGGGCATTTTTTTTTCAGCATTTATCCAATTAATATCGCCATGTCTCTGAACTTTCCATCATGTCTGATAGGGTCAATGACGTTCCCTGTAGTGCTTTGAAAGAAAATAGCCCCCAAAGGGAGTGGCACTAATGGGAAGTTTGGCCTTGTTGGAGGAAGTGTGTCACTGTGGGGGGTGGGCTTTGAGGTCTCCTATGCTCACACTACACCCAGTGAGACAGACTACTTCCTGTCTGCCTGCATGCTGCCATGTCCCACCATGATAATAATGGACTAAACCTCTGAGCTGTAAGCCAGCCCCAATTAAATGTTTTCCTTTATAGCAGTTGCCATGGCCGTGGTGTCTCTTCACAGCAACAGGAACTGTAACTCAGACATTCCCTAAAGTGTGTGAATAAAAAGTTTGTATTAGATGCACACTTCAGATTCATGCCAGTGGCTTTCTTCCTCATCGTGCCAACAGCGGTCTGCAGCTTGCGTACAGGTTCAAAGCTTGTTCTACCTGAGCTTGGTACAAACTGCTGAAGTTGGTGAATAAGTGACACTGTGAGATCAGAACATCACATCATCAAATCCTAAGCACACTTGTAGCCACAATGAGCATGGAGCAGTGTGTCTGCTTGTGCAAGTTGTTTAAACATCAATGTCTCTGGCTCCTTGTTAGTAAACTGTAGATAACCATCCCATTCCTTGGGGTTGACTTATAGAACACACCTAGTAGCTATAGTATACACCTAGTATACTACTGGCTTATAGTACACACCTACATCTGCAGGAGGACCAGGAGCTAGTTAACTATTCAATCAAGACTCCAAATCTAGAGACAACTGAGAGGAAAGTCCTGGGCAGCCATATGATTCCTGTAACACTCCAGGCACTAATTGAGTAGCCTAGTTCTTACCTTGCTATCCTGCTAGACTGAGCTGATCTAGAAAATACAGCCTAGGAAGAGTCTAGGTCTTGTCAAAGACATAAAGACCTCCAAGAAGGCACAGGGCTCCATATCCCTTGCCCCCAGCACAGCTCAAATCCTGTACGAATTAAACATCTTGAGGATTCATTTCTGTACAAAGTTGTTTTCACTAGTCAAATGGAGTCTTTCTGCCCAGCGTTCAGTGTTTTGCATGATCAGACTTCCTGAATGTAGTCATGCTTGTCGGTTTGCATCTTCTGTGGCCTCAAGACACCAGGCCTGAGACTGTGCTGCCACATATAACACAGCAGCCTTTGAGGCAAGGTAGGAGACCAAATTAGGTCTTGATGCCCATAAGAAAGTTAGCCATCAACCCCCTTGTCCTGCTTAGCTTCTCCTTGCTATGATAAATGACCAAAAGAAACCTGGAGGACAAAGGACTTCTCTGGCTTACACTTCAACACCATACTCTATCACTGAGGGAAACCAGGGCAGGAACTCGGAGGCAAGAACTGAAACAGAAGCCATGGAGGGGTACTACCTACTGACTTGCCTCCTGCAGCATCCTCAACTTGCTTGCTTATGCACCCAGAACCAAATGCCTAAGGATGGCACCAGCCACGGTGAATAGAGCCCACCCACATTAATCATTAATAAAAGAAAATGTCCCCACAGACTTGCTTACAGGACCATCTGATGGAGGCAATTCCTCAAGTGACATTCCCGCTTCCCAAATGACTCTAGCTTGTATCAAGTCGGCAATAAACTAACCAATGCATCTCTGTCAGTCATCACTCCTGCTGAATGCATACCTTGAAGCTAATCACCTTATAAATGTAATTCAGACCTCATCTGGAACCACATCGCAGAACCCTGGTTGTTGAAAGTGGCAGGCAGATTGGGCAGGATAAAGATCAAGGCTCTCAGGAGTAACCTTGAGACAAAGCTAAGTCATGAACCCTCTGGCTCCAGTTGCATGTTTTCATAGCCGAGCTATGCTTGTTGGTCTGGCTGAAAGTAGCATTTCTTCTATCTAGGAGGTTCCTTTGATTTATGTCTCTAGTGGCCATTTAGTTCCTGTCTCTATAAGATACTGAAATTGTTTGAGAGCTAATTAATTGTAACAAAGATCTAACAGGTTACTCTTGTGTGGTTCTGTTATGTTCTCCTAAAGATATATTTTTTTTCAGATAGGACAGTCTGATTTCCTCTTCCTGTATTTAGGAAGTTAAGACTTTCTAAGTTACAAACTTGAACTTAGTTCTGAAGTTCGTTACCTAGGGACATTTATCTCTCTGAATTTTTTTTTTAACTTCCTATCCAAATCTCCCAAATGCTGGGATTTCTACTCTACTGAGCCCAGCATCCTTGGCTCCTACTGGTATTTCTGCTTCTAAGTAGTCAGTAAACGGGAATGGACGGAGTGACATGAATTTACCATGGCGTGCAAATGCCCTTTAGAGTCCCTGGAATGTCTGAAGGGCTAAATCAGAAATGCGATTCTATTCGTCTTGCCTGAGACTCAGAGCACCTGCAGACGTCGTCCTAGGACTAAGAGCGTCTCTTGCTTACTTACGCAGATATACTCTGGAGTCAGATGGCTCCAGTCTGTGCCCTTGCCACCTGGCAGTCCTCCATTCTTGGTCTCAGTCTCCTCTTCTGAGAAATGGGGTTAGTGATCTCACCTCTCTCATATAGTCGCTGTCAAGCTAATAGAAACAAATGGCTGCCATGCACCCAGCTCGGTACAGTGCTCAGTGTGGTTATCATCTAGGGTTTTCTGAGTCTCAGTGGCTAGTTACCTGACACCCAACTCTGTATGAAGACGCAAAAATAATAAGTAGTTGAATGCACAGAGACACCAATATCTAAAATAATCAAGCAACTGTCAGAAATATCTTCCAAAATGATAGGAATTTGGGATCTGAGAAGATATAATCATCTAAGCAAATGATTCTTAGTGATACTTTTTGGCAGCCACTACATCTTTTATTGTGAAACATGCACATACATATATACATGTTCACCCCAAAGAAGGAAAAATGGACCCAAGGTAAGAAAGGGGAAGCTGTGCTCTGCCTGTTTTCTTGTGCCTTGAGAAAAATTATCCACCTTAAATCGGAATCAGTGGTTGGGGCTCTCCATCCAACCTGCTGACATCAGTCCATGGAGCCCTTGTTCATTGTCAGACATGGTTGTTTGTGGATGGAACCTTGTTACCCTAATGATGCCAGGGCTGAAGGCTCAGCATTTGATTCCTAGAGGATGACTCCTGTCATCCGACATCAACACAAGGACATCCAGGTCATCCTGCACCAGTCTGCCCTCCCTGTAACCGACATGATATGGTGACTGTACAATCTAGTGACATGAACATACTTTTAATTTTCACAGACTAGTGCTTAGATAAACATTCTGTTTCCCCACTATAAAACCCTCCAAACCCTTGAACTTGTATTTTTTTGTTGGCTTTCCTACAAGTAAGTACATTCTGATACATGATGATCAACCTATGAAATTCTGTCTTTAACAACATTTATCATGAAACAAAATTTTCACGAAGCCTTTTTTACTGATATGTGATATTCATTTTTTTTTGCTTGTGTCTTATTTCTTTTTAAAAAGTGCTACTTTTGAGATGAAGAGATTGGCTCAATAGGAAAAGAGAGAGAGGATCCGGATGTGAACACCCAGCACACACATAAAAATCCTGGCACAGCTGCATGCTCTTGAGGCCCCAGTGTTAGAGAAGCAGAGACCGATAGATCCAGGAGCTCACTAGCCAGGCAAGTGCCAAAACAGACCCTTCTCAAGGTAACAACAGAGGAAGACATGATGCCATTTTCTGGTCTCCTCTCACATGCATGCAGTGTACACACACATGTGTGCACACACATGTGCATACACGTGTACACACACACTCGGTGCTACTCATGACCCACTTGTACTGACCCTCTCACCTATTAATATTTGGAGAACCACAATTTGAAAACCACTATAGTGAATTTCCCTGAAAGATATGATGATACACTATTTTAAAAGTTAGGCGCCGGGCGGTGGTGGCGCACGCCTTTAATCCCAGCACTCGGGAGGCAGAGACAGGCGGATCTCTGTGAGTTCAAGGCCAGCCTGGGCTACCAAGTGAGTTCCAGGAAAGGCACAAAGCTACACAGAGAAACCCTATCTCGAAAAACCAAAAAAAAAAAAAAAAAAAAAAAAAAGTTAGGCAAGGATTTGACTAGGAAAGAGGGGAAGAGATGGTGTGGACAGCCTTCCATAGCCATGGGCTCCTACATTCACAAATTCAACCACCTACAGATGGAAAACATTTTTTGTTGTGTCTGCTGAACATGCAAAAGCTCTGCCTTGTCATTATTTCCTACATAATACAGCATAGCAACTGTGCACACATTTCCTTTGTATTGGATGTTATATCTAATGCAGAAATGATTGGAAGTACACACAAGTATGTATGTGGGTCATATGCGAATATATCATTTTAGTAAAGAGACTTGAGCATCCATGGATTCTGGTATCTTTGGAAAATCCAGGAAGCAATCACCTATAGATAACAGGGATGGCTTGCTTTAAAAGATATGCCACAGCTTTAAATAGAGCTGCAAAGTGATACGGTAAATCTCTTTTTGTCAGAATTGGGAACGCTGTCTAAATGACCCAGAGTTAGCAGGCCAATTATAGGAGAGGGAGGGTGGAGAGTAAAAAAAAAAAAAAAAAGAGGATGGGCCTGAGAGGTTTCTGATTTGACAGAGGTCACGTGAGTCAAGGAGGTGCAGAAGCTACCAGAGGCAGCACTGGAGGGGACAGAGCTTATTGCTGGAGAGTGCAAAAGGAGACCAAGGCCGGAGACAAAAAAAAACAAATGCAGATGCCAGACAAGGAAAACCCCTAAGGCTAGCATTCTATGGGAAAATGCCTGAGGCTCTTCTTAGAGAAAGCAATCATTGGAGAAATTCTACAGTAGAAGGTCTCTCCTAAAAGGTTATAATGACCAACTGTTCCACTTTTCAAAGCCTGACCCATTTTCAAGACTCCCCTAGAATCTGAATCACTGCTCCATCGTCGGTTGTCAAGGGAATGATCCCCACTACTGCTTTAGCTGGAGTGTTCTAAGCCTTAGCTCTGAATGGAATATTGAACTCTATACCATGGGTTCCGTATCCTTCGGAGGTTTGTCCAGGGGAGGCATATACCACTGAAAGCAGAGTTCTTTGTTTAGTGCTTGCACTGCCATTTCTAACGAGGATTCTGTAGAAGACGGACTGCCAAGGAGTTTCCCAGAGATGTCAGACTGCACAGAACTCTCCCGATGAACCTAGGGAATTGGAACAATGAAAAACCATGTCAGTACAGTTGCTGATAATGAGCTCATTCAATATTTAAAGTAAATTAACTGGGTACATTAAAAAATTCTGGGAATTGTCTCAGCTTGTTTTAGGGAAGGAGACTTGAAAACTGCCCCTAGATTACCATAGAATAAATTCTCATGTAATAAACAATGCTTTAAAGGTCCCCCGGACTCAACACATGTCTTTTACTTTAATAAAACTTCCAGTGGGGAAATACTCTGAAACTTGTTGCTAAGAAATACCTATTACATGGTTTCTGCTTTACACACTGATGAGGAGCTATCCAGAGTGTGTGCTTCGAGCACCAGCGGCACAATTGGTTAGCACGTGCTACTTGCACAGAGTGTGTACTCATAACTTATGCTATTAAATGGTGGCACCATCCATAAAAGACGACACTTATTTCTCCCTACGAGGCTGAAGTCTAATTCCTTCATTCTTTCTTTAAATGAGTTGGGTTGATCTGTAAGTTCAAGTCCTCAGTGGGATCTCTTAGGAAATTCGGTTACTGGGCCAGGAACACAAATGCAAAAAATGGAACTGAGAACTTCATCCTTTGTTTAAAGGGTTGCTGAAGTGACGAGGGAGCATAAGATGGCTGATGTTTATCACCTACACAGCAGGCCACCCAGGGAGAGAGCAATACAGAGAGCTGAACCTCAAGTCTGAAAAGAACCATTAAACGGATGGTAAGTTGTTTTCAACATTAATTTCTTTTTCTTGCTTCCAAGATTGCAGGGCAGTAACTGGGAAGTGGTTTCCATGACATCTAAGGCACCTCAGGGGCTGATGACCAAGGAAGACACATGGACGCCAGAGGCAAGAGCTAGAGGCCAATCTGTCCCTCCCATCATGCCTGAGCTTATTCGAGCTCGGACTGTGAGTGCAAGTCTTCAGAATGCAAGCAGAAATGGGAAAGACCCTGCACCTCACTGGTAAAAGGAGGAAGATGTTTTGACTGAAAGGTAATACTAAATAGGAAACTTTCCAAAATGATCTAGAAGCTATCAAAAAAAAAAAAAAACCCTGCATAATGAAGAGTGGTACCACATCCCACAGTTCATAAAGGAGATGGAGTAAAGAACTGTTTCAAATTGAGTTTCTCCTATAAGGAGCTTTCCTGGGTTCTGACTATTATTTGTTTACAAAGGATTCATATTCATAACTAGGTCAGTATAGAAAAATAAAAATCAGTTACCTTTTAGTTTAACACATCTGATAATTAGAGCAATGTTTAATAAGTATAACATATATCAACGTCAAACTGGGCCAATGGCTCAGTTATCAGGGCTTGCTTCATGAGCTTGAGGACCTGAGTTTACTTTCCAGAGGCCATGTGAAAACGTGGGGTACGGTGGACTATGTTTGTAGGACCAGTGCTGGGAGATGGAGACAGTTGGGTCCCTGGGGCTCACTGACCTAGAAGTAAGTGCCATCCTAGTGAGTGATCCTGTCTCTAAAGCCAAAGTGGTTAGCTGCTAGAGAATGACAAATGTCCTTCACATACAAGTGTATATATGAGCACACCCACAATATACATACCCAAACAAACACACTTAATCAATGTGAAAACATATACTTTCCATATCTTTAAAGTATTTATAGTATCTAGTTGCTGGTGAGATTAATTATATATGTATACACATACACATACACATACACATACATATACATGCACACACATACAATGGTGAGTTACGCACCAAGTACTTTTTATGTTTTCTTAATTCTTTAAAAGGAATGAGATAACAGACCTATTATCCTATCAAAACTAAATCATTCCAGTTAATCAAATCTTTGGAATTGCCCAGACTGCATAGGCACTCAGTCCATAAGCATGCATAACTCGGCACTGTGCACGATTTTAATCATCCTCTATTTGGGATCTCTAATGTAATTTATTTGGTGCCTTTGTTTTCCATCACAAGCTCTAACAGCTACAACACAACACCCAGCAAAGACGGTTATGGAAAGGGACCTACTTCTTGATGGGGAAAACACAGACTGAAGTATCAAAGTAAGGAAATAGTTTGATTGAAGTAGCCTCCCGGGTGATTAAAGGCTCAAAAATGTTATTATAAAAATCAGCCAAGCTTGGAGATTATATAAAAAAAAAAAAAATCCCCCAAGGCTTCATGCTCGTTAGTTACCTACCCCAGTGAAACGAACACATGATTAGGTACCTTGCACCTGTCAGGCAAGCGACAGTGATCTCAGGGCTGATTATCCTGGGATAGTGTTACACTAATTATATAAAGACAAGAGTATACAGGTGAAACAAAATCTTCCATAATGCCACTGCCATGAGAAATGTCAGAGAGATGCAGACCGCATCTAAAGTTCTCCTGCGGAACTCCATCCTCAGAATGAAGTCATGAGAGTCCAGGTGGCCCTCCATATCAGAACAACTGGGCCAGTAACACTTTCAAAACAGACTTAGGTCATGCGCATTAGTTTCTAAAGTTGTGTTCAATTTGCACAAGAGTGGAGCAACTAAGACACATTCTCAGCCTTCAGGTCCCGTCCCCTGTCCTCTGCTTCCAGAGCCAAAGTATAACCAGGCAAGATGGCGGAAACCTATAATCGTACCACTTAGCAGACTGAGGAAGGAAGACACTTGTGAGTTTGAGGCTAACCTGAGCTACAGAGTAAGTTTCAGGTAAGACTGACCTAAAATGAGATGTCGATCAAAACAAATAAACAAAGAACTGAAAAGAAATCCCAGGTGTGTAGGACATACGCAATAATCCACATCAGAGTCTCAGTTCCAAAGAGGTGAATCAGAAGCTAGTGTTGGATGGGAACCCCATAGCTAGTGCTTCCTTCCATGATATGTATGCTGTTGGGCAATCTTGCTGGTTTGCCCCTCCCTCTCATGATCGATGAATTTGGGAGAAACATCTGGAACATGCACATTACTGCTTTTCTTGGGAGTGAACTATTTGTTGGTTGGACATTCTTTGTTCCTTCATGTGAGATTTGAAGGAGCCTGATGTGTTCCAACACTATGTGAAGGGCAAGGAAATTCACTACAAGCACAGCCCCTCACCAACACATAGGAAGCCACACTCTACAGTGTCAATGCTGTGATTCATAGAAGTGGGTAATTTCTCTCTACTCCTACTCTTGCAATTCTCAATGAGATAGAGTTCAGTCCAGAAAGGGGTGGTGAGTATTCCGAATGTCAGAGTCCTCCTGTTTCTGGAAAGATGGGAGAGTCCTTTGAAACATCTTCCCACATGATTCTAACACATTACTTCGGGGATAATTCCTTAACCATTTCTTTATCTGAGTTCAGCTTGAGTTTCTTGTTGTTGTGTTGAGGTAGGGTTACATTGTGCAGACTCAGAGGCTTTACCAGGTAGCCCAGGCTACAGAAAAATTCATGATCCTCCTGACTCAGCCTCCTGATTGCTGGGATTATGGACATGAGCCAACATACTTGGCTCTTTAATAGAGTCCTTAAAAGTTCCTTAATGAGTTTTACCTTGTTGAGAGGGCCAGGCAAATATCATGACAGCCTGCCCTAATAACTCAGTTAAAGACTAGGCTGTGTTTCCTGTTTTTTTTTGGAACTGAGCAGGTAGTTTCTGAGGAAGCCACGAACAAAGGACAATCAATCTCCAACACCCCCAACAGCAAGTACATGGTACTGTGTGTACCAGGCCTCAGCCACAACAGCTCAAGGTGATAACCAAATAAGAAAGGAAAAGTCTGGGACTTGTCCCGTCCTGCCCCAAAATGGAAAAGCTGTAACCTTAACCAGCCCCTGACTAGCACTAGCCAATTAGCACATACTAATATGATTGCCACTTGCGTAAGCCAATCATATCTGAGATGACCTAACTGCCCTAGGAACTCCCCTTAGCTGTGCTTAAAAGGAGCCTGCAAGCTCTTCTCTGGTCATCGCCATTTTGCCTTTGTGTAGGATGGATGGCCCCAGCATGCTGATTGCATATGTAAATGGTGGTCTTTTGTGGGACTTCTCCAGGATCCTAACACTTGTTTTATTATTTAAATGTTTCATGTTAATATGTAATTTATATTATAATTTAACAGTGTCTTACCATGTAGTCCAGGCTGGCCTACAGTTTACAATCCTCATGGCTTAGCTTCCTGAATGTCAGTGGTTACAGGAATGCACCACCACACATGGCCCATTACTTCTAAGGTTACAGTTTATTAAAAGAGAAAAACAAAACAAACAAAAACCAACCAACTAAATCCTTGGAATAAAAATCCCAGGAGTGTTCTGGAGTATTCTTTTAAGTTTTTAACATTATCTCCCAGCACAGAGGTGCTCACTCCATTCTAATAAGATGTGTGAAGGTTCCTGTGCTAGAAGAAGCCACAGCATCAGGTCACTTCCCTGGCAGAGCTGGCGGCAGAGGCATGGACACGGCAAGAACATGGAAGCCTCTCATAGTAAACACTAAAGAGCTAAATGGCAAGGTTCGAAGATCAAGTTAATTCAGAATAAGTGAACACCTTTTTCTAACTTTAAAAGAAACCCTGCAAATGAAATAATTTTTTCTCTTCATAAATATGTACCAGAAGCTCACACGGATTTCATGTCCCCTTGAGTTTACAGCTAGAATCTCAGACCTTCCATCTACAAAGCACACTGTCAGCTTCCTCCACAAGATGCTCCTCCTCCTCCGCCCAGCCCCGCCCCGCCCCCTCCCCATCTGCTGATTGTGTCCCCATGTTCTAAGGATCACAGGCTTCCCACAGCCCCTTTGCCTTCCTTCTCCGAAGGGTCGTGACGCTGTTTCGGTGTGTCATTTTTTCTTAAGTAGTGTCTCTTACAGCTGACTCTTTCTTGCCTCTTGCAGTCCTATGGCTCATTACCTCATTGTGTCTCTTCTTTAATTCCTTTTCCTCTCTCCTTTGCTGGTCAACGCTACACAACACCAACAGTGAAGCTAATATACATGTGTTGGTTTATATTACTTTTTCTTGTGAGAACATGACTTTATTTTTTTAATCAAAAAATTGCCTCTAAAGTAAAGGGTTTCCTTATGGTATTTTCATACACACTTCATTTTGGTTGACTTCCCCCAACTACAGCCCCCACCATTTCCCTGCTTCCCTTTCTCCTGCTGTATCCTTCCACCCCAGTATCCCCTTTCCACTTTAATATCCCATCTGTTCTCTTGTCTTCCTCACCCCTTATTAACCCTCCCACCCTGTATCAAGGGCTCTTCTCTAGTCCCCTATCTACACCTGTGTAGACACACGTATTTACCGTCAGAGGCCAGGATCCACATGTAAGAGAGGAACTACAGCGCTTGTCTTTCTGAGCCTCGGTTAACTCACTTGATACACTATTTTTCCAATACCACCGATTTTCCTGCAAATTCATAATTGCATTCTCCTTTACAGCTAAATAAAACTCCACTGTGTATTCGCCTTACATCAGATGAATGCATCAGCTGATCTAGGCCGATCCTACTTCCTTGATACCATAAAAAGTAAAGCAAGGAACATGGATGTGCAGATGTTGCTGTAATAGGCTGTAAAGTCCTTTGGATGTATACCTGGAGAGGCATAGATGGGTCACATGGTAGTTCTATTTTGGATTTGTAGAAGCCTTCGCACTAGTTTCCACAGTGGTTTTTCACTCCCACCAATCGTAGACAAGAGGTTGACTTTCCCCATAGCCCAACTAGCATTTGTGGTCATTTGTCTTCTTACAGGTAACCATTCTCATTAGGTGAGACAGATTCCCAAAGCAATTTTAGTTTCCGCTTCTCTGATGGCTAAGGATGCTGAACGCTTTTTAAAAATATATTATTGGTCATCTGAATTTCTTCTTTTGAAAACTGTCTTCTCAGTCCATTGGTCCATTTGGTGATCGGCAGTTTGGCTTTTAGTACTTCGTTTTTGCTATTCTTTTTATATTCTAGATATTTACTCCTTCTCTGAAGTATAGCTGAACAAAGATTTTCTCCCATTCTACAATCTGTCTGTCCGCTCTTTTGACAGTTTCTTTTGTTGTGCAGAAGCTCTGTGTGTGTGTGTGTGTGTGTGTGTGTGTGTGTGTGTGTGTGTGTGTGTGTGTGTTTGTACATGTGTGTGTGTGTGTGTACATGTGCGTGTGTAAGCATACTTGCTTGTGTGTGTGCTTCTGGAAGGGAGAGGTCAACTTCAATGTGTTTCTATATCATGTTCCATACCAGTTTGGCTAGACTGGCTGGCCGGCAAGCTTTTGGCATCCACCTGTCTTAGTCTGCTCACCCCACTGAAGAGCCACAACATGGAGCTTTTTACATGGATGCTCAGGGGATAAAGTCAGCTCTTCATGCTTGCACAGCCACTGAGCCATCTCCTCAGCCCCTAGAAACCTTTGGGTTTCATGTGATCCCATCTGTCGGATCTTGACACTCTTTCCTGTGCTATTGAGCTCATAGTGAGAAGTGACTTGATTATACTTAAACCATCAAATATTCTCCCCGTGTTTCCTGCAGCAATTTAAAGTAAAACCATCAATAATCCATTTTAATTTTCACACTCGCCTTGTGATGTCCCTTAGAAAGACTCTCAAAGTAATCTAACCTCCTCTCAGTCAAACCTAAGATCTGTTTCTCTATTATAGACCAAGTCTGCACTCAGGGGCTCTGATTTTCTACATTATCTGTCTCTGTCAGTCAGTGCTGCTTTGGCATACTGTAGGGATTCAACAAATGTTGATTGTTAAATTTCAAGTCCATATTCTTATTTTTGAAATGACTTGTTCAGTATAATCAAACTCTCTCATTTCAGTAGCTTGCTTAAACATTCCTATTTCTCAAGACCATGATGATTTTAAAAGTAACTCCTGAAACTTCATCTTTTTATGTCTTGTCAATGGGAATCTCTAAAGTTTTTGTATTACATATTTTGTAAAAATCCATCTAATTTAATAGACTTTTCCCAAATAAAAAGCTCTCTGACTCTTAATTCATCTAAAGCTTTCACTTCTTTAATCTATTTATATTAACTGTTGTGAGAAGTACAATGAATATTTTACACATTTAAAACAAATAAAAAAGAACTTGGGTGTGGATTTAGAAAGACTCATATTAGGGTATGGCAAAGTTATAATACTGGAATTTGCATCAGATCTTAGCAAAAATGGCTGCCTGAAATATATTGGTTTTCAGGAATAGAGAAGATTCTGGAGCATTTCAAAGGTCAATGGGAACAACAAGAAAGACTTGAAGTGGGAATCATCCTGAAACGGCAGGTGACTTGGTGGTCCTCCTATGTGGTTCTACAGAAATGAGCCATCTCAGAACTCTATACCCCATGGCGGCTGATGTGTTCCTTTCTGAAATAGGAGGGTGACTCCAAAACAACTTGAGGAGACACATGTTTTAGAAGCTTACCTTGCCTGATGAATCAAGCAGGACTTTCTCTACTGGAACGAAGTTTTCCACACCTTGAAGAAGTTCCCTTGGAAACCCTTCGATGCACGAGGAAGAGTAGAGTTGTAAGAATCGCTTCAGGAAAACATGCATTTCTTTTTGGCGCAAAATCAGTTCAGAGTTGAACAGGGATGTGAGGAGCATATCATCGGGCAAAGAAATCCCTGAGACTGGAGTTGCAGATGCTTAGGGAACAGAAAGATCATTGTTGAGGCTCGTGTGAGGGACAGAATGGTCTCAGTCTTGGTATGCGTTCACTGACTGCTATGGTACACCAACCAGCTAGTGTCTCCCCATGACCTTGCTC
>CABHPR010157715.1:60872-72757 GCA_902168415.1 Peromyscus melanophrys | reverse complement strand
TTTTTTTTTTTTGAGGCCTCTGCTCATGTACAGTGTGTGGAATATTGCTCTTTCCCACTTAGATCACTTGATGGTGCTGATTCCTGTCGCCTGACCCACATTTTTCTACACATGAATTCACCAGACAGAAAGCACTGTTCTTCCCTGTTCAAGGGCCATAGAATAGGAGGGCATACAGGTTATCAGGGAGCAGCCTGAGACAGGGCCCTGCCTGTCTAGGACTCACTGAGAACCTGATTTCTAAAGAATAGACTACAGTTCTATTCTTCCAAGGTGATAGGGTGACAGGGAAGTACAGCTGGAAGACAAGAGGAAGTAAGGACTGTGGGGCAGGGGTGAGGGAGAAAAATCAGGAGGGTATTAGAGCCATCTCCTTGCTAAGCAACAAAGGAAGCCATCATGTATGCAATTGTTAGAACAAAAAGCTTCCTCAGAATGGTGTGTAAGGTAAACTCCAAGCACTGATAAATGTGAAAATAACCACCCACAAAAATAATACAGTTGATAAACAAAACAGCACCCAGGACAGAATCATGTGCCATACTATGACAATTATAGTCAATATGGAGAGATGTACCTTTTGATCAGAGCAGATATCAATATATTGCTAAGACTCCCCCCCCTCACCATGTCCTCTGTGTAGTTTTCTTTTTTCTCTTCTTTCCACCTCCTTTTCTGTATTGTTTTCCAATGATCCTACCATGCAATTTATTACCTGTATAGTTACCTGTTTATCATTCACCCAAAGGCCTCTCTCTCTCTCTCTCTCTCTCTCTCTCTCTCTCTCTCTCTCTCTCACACACACACACACACACACACACACACACACACACACACACACACACTAATGTGTGAATTAGCCATGCAGCTAGATTATCTACCATTCATACCCTAGTTAATAACCATTCATGATCTTGCATAATTCCACTGTAGGCACACAGTTGGCATGGGTGGATCCTACCTAAGGACTGAATAACATTCCTGGTACTTAGAATACATAAGCCCAATAAACAATATCCTTTTTGTATAATGTCACATGCAAATACCAGGCAGGCTCATCTTGAATTAGTAACGCCATAATGTGCATTATGAACATCAAAAATGTTTAGTAGGTGTGACAGAAGCTTCTATATGCCTATTCTACTCTCCAATGGCTTTGTCACCATACAAATGCAACCCACATCTTTAGCTTGGGTACAGAGACATCCATCTGACAAATGCATTTGCAATCACCAGGTAGGAAAACGTGTGTGTGTGTGTGTGTGTGTGTGTGTGTGTGTGTGTGTGTGTTTGACAACATCAGGCCATGGGTATATAAACAAAGTGCATTAATGATACTTCCTCCCAGGCTTCTGATAGGAAGGGCTAGCAAATTCTTTGCCCTTTCTTCTTGCTGTAGGCTTATAGAAAAAAAAAATGTGTGGACCAGAGTGTTAGTTACTGTTGTAGACCTGATCTAATGCCACAGAAGTATACTGAAGGGCTACATAAGTCAGAATGAAGTCATGAGACTTCTATTCTCTACTTGAGGCTTGCCTTAGGAGAGGAAATAAGCTCCTAGATGCTTTGATGATGATTTTTTTCCCTTGGCAATCTTTTACTTAGGGATGATCATGAATCCTGACAGAACAGGAACAATTAAGTATAAATAACTAAACAAAGTATTAATGAACAGGTTTGTCTTTCTTTTTTTCTCAATTAATATGATATCAAATATAACCATAAAAGAGAAAATCATCTGTTGCACTAATTTATTTTATGTTAAATCTGTTTCTATTTTTCTATTAGTGCTTGCTACCACTAATTTTTCATATCAAACGTAGGTTGCTTAGTCTTAATGAAAACGTACTTAAATTTGTTGTAATTCAATATTGTTTCAACCATGAGCTGTTATGATGCACTGCCTCCATTCTTTACTTGAATCCCACTTCAGTCATGAAGTATAGAAGAGATGTTTTTTTCCCCCTTTGCACTCCAATAGCATTTAAGAAAGCACCCCCTTTGGTAGCTTTTATTCAACTAGATCACAAAATCAGGAATGCAAGATTTTTGTATTTTATATAGCTCATAGGCAAATGATTTATCTACAGTGGGTTTTAAAGTGTTTATTGATATTTATGATTATGTATATATATAATATATATATTATGATACAGTTTCCCAATAACTCTTAATAATAAGAGCACTGCCTTATTACTGATAATGTAATATTTCCCTTTCTTTTTCAAGTCCCCTTTACAATCTCAACCATCTTCCTGAAGAGAAATATATTTCTAAAATATTTGACCTTGTAAGTCAAGGAGAACAAAATCTATGAATATCTGAAATCCTAAAACTTTTAAATGCTATTAATAAAGACATCAAAATTCTGTTTAAAACACTTTGCATATCTAATGTTCTTAACAAAACATGCATTTCAAGCAGAAGTTTTAAGGGTTTTAAATCACAGATTTTTCACAGCATTTCCTTCCGGCAGCTGATGAAAATTGGATAATATACAATCAGAACACTTTTTCTACACATTTTAAATTGATTGAAAAATAGAAACAGATTTAACATTCAAAAAAACACATTTGCAAACCGTTACATAAAAATGGCCTGATCTGATTTAGTAGATGTTAGGTATAGAGATGTCAAGCTGACAGCATCCTTCAGGATGTTTTAAAACAGAGGGAACACAGTACAGCACCCAAGCTGCCACTCTCAAAACACATGGCCCTGACTAACAGTTTAAGTCTTCAATGAAGACTGCCTTCAAAGAAAATCTTCTACTTAATGAAAAGTGTTCTCCACATTTTTCTTGAGGCTTGGCATTAAACAGGTTATAAATAGGTTTCAGTGTAAAAACATAAAGTAATAAATTGCTGGAGAGGAGCTGTATGGAAATACAACATATTTGCATAAGATTTGAAAGTTCAACACGTATTACAGTCTTCAATGTGATATATAACTTGGTGATTGAAAAATAACTGGGTAACCATTCACATTGTCAGTTTTCATTAACTAGGTGTACCCTCAAAGAAAAATAAACAGTGAACAAGAACTTGACATCATACTACGTTACCCAGACGGGGCAGTATGACTAGGAATGTAACAAGGGGGCTCACATTTATGGCCAATAACAACACATTTGCTCTCCAATTTACTGGAGCCACTCATTCTTTTGAGTTCAAAAAAGTGTGAAATATTTTTCTTTGTATCTCCCTTTTCCTAAAGGTGCTTGAGTGTATTCAAGCTCCCCAGTGTCTTTCAGAATCCCAGGTCCTGATACCTGATGTGGAAATGACTAAGACTTTCATAAAATGAAGAAAAGAGGGTCCAGAAGTAGTAACATGTCTTAGTTGATCCTCCCAATAACACTTAGGTATCTTTACCCAGTGTCACATGGTTCCAAGCCACAGCTCTAGACAGAGAGTTCATGGAGCTAAGTCAACTACAGCAAGCAAATCGAACATCCTTCTTAAAAGGCACATGTTTCTGAGCAAATGGGATAGATGGATCCTACCTAAAACCATTTTCTAATAAAAGTATGGTTTCTGTGTACAGCTTATCTGTTTGAAATATATATTTTGATCACATTTGGAACTTATTTCAATGATAATGAACAGTCAGTTGTATGCAATCTGTTAAAGAAGAAAGTTATTCCTCAAACGGAAATGACTATGTAATTTAGAAAGAATAAACTGAATATTTGAAGCTTTTCTATAATGAAGGTAATGTTTAACTATACGGCATTTATTCTAAAAATCATCAATATAGCATTTAGTGTTATAATTAGAATACGTGGGTAAATTATTACAAAAGTTGGGGCATTTTTGAGAGTGAAATGAGGAGCTATTTACAGGAGGCATTAAAATGGGGCTACCTTAAGAAATTGGGAAATGTGTCCACCTTATTTGTTACTGTATTTGTCTAGAGTTTGAAGATCATGAGATGTTTTTTAACTTTGCCAAAGTGAAGACAGAAACTCATCATATTTATTTGACCTGATAATAAAATATTGACAAAGGACTTCTGTTTGGCCTGATAGAGTAATTGTCACTGGGAATACTCTTTCACTGTAAAGAACAATAAAACTGAACACACACACAAAAATACTGTTTTGAGGCAATAATATCATGCAGTCAGGACTATGACTCTCCATAGAAGGGAAACCCATGAAGAGAATACAATATTTGTTCTGGCTTCCTGTTTTGTGGCAGTTTCCAGATGGCATCAAAAGAAATAAAGCCAAAGTAGAGAGCTGTGTCATCACCAAACAGAGGCATCTGATAAAAGACACCAGGTTGCTGGATTGTCTGGAATTTGCAAGGCAGGATACCAGAAAGGAATATGAATAGGGTAGTGTTATGATTTGAATATGAAATGTCTTCCACATGCTCATGTTTTGAATGCTTGTTCTCCAGCTGGTAGTATTCTTTTGAGAATCTATTGAAACTCTTGGGAAGGAGGCCGACCTGGTAACAGTAGGTATTGACAATCGGCCTTTGAAAGCAGTTCTTGGTGGATTTGTTGCTGGCTGGACTCTTTAGAAGAATCTGTGATGTGAAGAGCCTCTACTCCACACTCCTGCTGCCAAGAATTGGGCATCTTTGCCGTGACTTTCTTGTTACGATAGATTGAGACTCTCTGAAACCATGTGCTAAAGTAAATCTGCCTTCTCTTTTCTGTCAGGTGGTATGGTCACACAGATTCAAAAGTAACAAACACAGGTAGGAATAGAGAGAAACATTTCCTTGGCACAGAGATTCTCTGTGAGTTATACATATAGTTAGGCAAAGAGTGGATGTTTATTGCAAAGTTGAGAACTAATCTTTCTTTCTCTTTTAATCTATGCTTACACATAGGATGGACATGTGCTAATGATAAATCATTTTGAGTGCTAAGATGAATGGATATTTCATTGTAATAAAGGGTTAGTTCATGAAGAACTGCTGACGTACACTTCAAATGTACCCAATAATGAAAACACTAATAATCACCAATGTCAAGAATGAAAGAAGAAATGTGACCATTCATACTTTTTACGGTGTTTTTAGGGTGGAGAAGGATGATTATGGACATTGATGGGAATATATTTGACAACTCAGATGAAGTAGAAACACTGAAAAAATACAACTGATAAAAATTAACATATAAAAAACTGAAAACATTGATAACTCTGAATCTTAACTATTTGGATTTATAATTAGAAATCTCCTTACCAAGAAACTTCAAGGTTGATGAATTTTCTTGTGATCATCTATACAAGTTTTAAAGACTAGGTAAATCTACACAAATTATTTAAGAAAAGATATGATGAAATACTTACTTTCCAACTCATTTAATGAGGCCAGCAGTACCCTGCTATTAAAAACCAAAAGTATATTTCAAGAAAAGATATAGACTCATATCTCTCTTGAATAAATAAAAAATAAAGTAAATTATTTAAAATTATCATTAAGTCAAACTTCGGAGGACGTAAGATAGCCATACATCATTACTAATTAAGGGATGTAAAAGGAATGCAGGGTAAAGTTAGCTCTGAAAATATCTATTTTATTTACCAGTTTATCAGAAAAGTAACAAACACCTTATGATCATTTTAGTATATGCAGGAAGAAAAAACTTTTGATGAAATTCAATATTTGTTTATTGTATAGAACACTTTAAGAAACTAGGAATACAAATAAATTTTCTTTGTTTGAGACGGCCTTCACACAAAGTCTAAAATCAATATTATAATGATAAAACATTGAACATTTCCTCCAAAGATCAGGAAAATGACAAATATGTCTGTTCTCAGCACTCCTGTTCAACATTGTTTGAATAGTCTAAGACTGTACAAAAAAGAAGAAAAAGACAAAAGAAGCATAAAATTTGTAAATGATGAAGTAAGATTCTTTATTATATTAAAATGACTAATTACATAATACAGCAATGGTAACTCTAACTGTTCATTAACTTGTGTAGATTTACAGTCTGATCAATTTTGGTGTGTGATATTTTTATGTATTTGCAAATTCTTATAATAAAGTTTATTTTAAAAAATCCAAAGGGAAAACAACAACAAAATCTCACTGGAAATAATAAGGAGATTTGAATGTTTGTAGGACACAACTTAATACTTTAAAAGTCAATTATGTATCTATATACTGTAAGCAGACAATAGAGAAGAAATAAAGCCCCTTTGATTTATAATACAAAGATTAAACTTTTAAGAATATACTCGAAAAATGACTGAAAGCACCAATGGAAAAGTGTAAAGTATGAAGATAGATTTAATGAGAGGAGATTGTCACATATTCATGGGTTATGGGTTGGGAGACTAAACATGGTTATCATAGCCATTTCTCTTCTTTCTAGAGTTGGTAGGCTTATCTTAAAACATATATGAAAATACAAAGGATTTAAAACAGCTAAAGAAATCATAAGAAAGAAGACAGTTGGTGATCTATCTCATCACAGTGAAACGCCCATGGTACTCTAGGAAGTTGGGTTAATTGACCTGATGGGATGATTCAATGAAATAAAATCACAGTTCAGAAGTACACATAGATGATCTATTGACTTTCAAGCAGGTATCAAAATTATTTAATTTGGAAGGGAATAATTTATCAATAAATTGCACTAGAAAAACTGCATAAATATATGAAGATGTGTGTTAAGACCTTCCTCACACCACACATGCAATTAATTCAAGGTAACAGATCTAATTTTAAGTGCCAGTACTATATAAAGATATTTAACTTGGTTTTGGCATATGTTTCCCAGAGAGGATGTTAGAAGCTGTGGTAGTTTGAAAGAAAATGGCCCCTATAGGGAGAGGCACTAATAAGAGGTGTGGCTTTGTTGGAGTAGGTGTGGCCTTATTGGAGCAAGTGTGTCACTATGCGGGTGGGCTTTGAGGTCCCTTGTGCCTAAGCTATGCCCAGTGTGGAACACAGTTCACTTCCTGCTGTCTGCAGATCAATATGTAGAAACTTTAGCTCCTTTTCAGCACTATGTCTGCATGCACACCAACATGTCTCACCATTCTGATAGTAGACTAAACTTCTGAAACTTTAAGCCAGCCCCAATTAAATGTTTTCTTTTATGAGAGTTGGTTTGGTCATGGTGTCTCTTCACAGCCATAGAAACCCTAACCAACACAAGTTGGTACCAGGGATTCGAGCATTGTTGTGATAGGCCTGATCATGCTTTTGCTTGGAGGAATTTGGGTTAGGAAAGCAGTGGAATACTTTAAGCACTGACCAATGGGCCATACTAGTAGAAACATGGAAGACAGGGGTGCTGAGGGTGATTTGAACTGTGATGTCCAGCTCAAGAGGTTTCAAAGGAGAAGAATTTTAGTATGCTGCCTAGAGATTGTTCTCGTGATATTTTGGTGAGTAATGTAGTTGTTTTTTGCTTTTGTCTGAGGAGTCTGCCTGAGGCTAAAGTGAAAAGATTTGGATTAATCCCATTGTCAGAGGAAATCTCAAAACAGCCTAGTATAGACTCTGTCCTGTGGTTATTAGTATTAAATCTAATGAAGATTTATAATGAAGTGGAGCAATTGAGCAAGGAAAAATTTAAAATGAATGTACAATTTGAGGAGAAAAGGATCACCAAGAAGTGGACTGGAGTTAAGTCCTGTGTTTAAGGAGATAAACAGATTAAGAAATGAAATAAAGGGAGTGGTGACCTCAGGGTAAGATCCTACCCAGCTAAGTTTTTAGCTTGTGAAAAGGAATTAAGAAAATCTTAGAACTAACTGGGTGTGATGTTGCATGCCTTTAATCCCAGCACTCCAGAGGCAAGGTACTCAGATCTGAGGCCAGCCTGGTCAGCAGATCCAGCTTCAGGACATCCAAGCTTAGGCAGTGAAGGAAACCACTGAAAACAGAAAGCTGGTGAAGTTGTTATTGAATGAGGGGGCCATGTTCCAGCTCTGGCAAGCAGCAGAACTTGGCAGCTTTGGTCACATCATTCTGGTTCTAGGGTCAAGAAAGGGGTTATGGAATCTTCCTCCATGCCTAAGGGAAGGTGCTGTGCTCAGGCATGTGTCAGGGGTGTCCTGAATGGAGGCTTAGAGAGGCTGTTTTGTGAACCTGTGAAGTTGAAGCCTGGATTGTCTTGGGAACCCCAAGAAGTTGGACATGCCAGAGTCATGGAATATCCGCCAAGGAAAGCTGCTAAAAGAGAGTGAACTAGGCCAAGAGAAAGAAGTTTTTACAGTCAACAAAGCAGAAAGGAGTTAGAGATCTGAAGAGTGCTTTGACATCAGACATGGAAATGTAGAGTTTGGAATTTTCCCAGCTGGGTTTTGGCCTTGCTTTGGTCCAGTAGTTCTTCACTATCCTCCATGTCCTCCATTTTGGAATGGTAGTGTGTATCTGGTGCCATTATATACTGGAAGTATGTAATCTGCTTTTTGATTTTGATTTTACAGGGGATTTCAGTTAAGAGATTGCATAAATCTCAGAAGAGACTCTGAGCTTTAGACTTTTAAATAAGTTTGAGACTGTTATATGACCCTATGAGAACTTTTGAAGTTGTGCTGAGTGCATCTTTGCATTATGGTATGTCTATAAGCTTATGGAGGCCAGGGAGTAGACTGTGGTAGTTTGAAAGTAAATGGCTCCCATAGGAAGTGGCACTATTAGGAGGTGTGGAGTAGGTGTGGCCTTGTTGGAGGAAATGTGTCACTGTGAAGGTAGGCTCTGAGGTACCCTATGTTCAAGCTATGCCCAGTGTGGAACCCAGTTCACTTCCTGTTGCCTTGGATCAAGATATAGAAACCTCACCTCCTTCTCCAGCACCATGTCTGCATGCATACCATCATCATATTCCACCATGATGATAATGAACTAAACCTCTGAAACTGTAAGCCAGCCCCAATTAAATGTTTTCCTTTATAAGAGTCGCCATGGTCATGGTGTTTTTTCACAGCAATAGAAACTTTAACTAACACAGAAGCACGAAGTATAAAAGAAAATAAGATGTAATTAAGACCTTGAAAGTATAGTTAAGAAAACTGACAAATTTTAGATGGGGTGGAAATATCCATAATGGACAATATTTGGCAAAGAGTTTATGTCTCAAATACATTTTGAAAACAAGTCAAATGCATTTAATGCACAAGAAACTTTGAAGAAATATTCCAAAATTAAAAAAAATACATAAACAGCTAATAAGTGATGGAAATGGGTTCTGCACCACTAGTCATAGAGTAGTGTAAATTAAAACTTCAGGGAGACAAGGAGAGTTCTGAAACCAGAAGATTAATGGCATCAAATGCAGGGGAAGATCTGGGAGAAATGTAACTCTGAGACATTCTTGTGGGAGTATATAATGGGTTAGGCAGTCTGTTAAGACATGACATTCCTACATTATTTCTCATAGAATTAGACACACTCATTCTGTGACCCAGAGATGATCTGAACAGAAATGAATGCACACACACACACACACACACACACACACACACACACTCATACACACACTCTCTCTCTCTCTCTCACACACACACACACTCACACGCTCTCTCTCTCTCTTTCTCTCTCTCTCTCTCTCTCTCTCTCTCTCACACACACACACACACACACACACACACGTATTCATGTGTCATTACAAAAGGACTTCTTAAAAGTTGTTACAGCAGCTTAATTCATAATATCTAAAACTTTGAAACAAACCCTATGTCTTCTAAAATTATAATTAAATATGGCACATTTGCTAAATTCAATGGTACCAAATAGAAAAATAACAAACACATGACGACTGCCGTACTCAGCTGCACAGATGAAGCTAAGAACCATCCCAGCGAATGACGAATTCCCAAGTGAATAAAGCAGACATTGTGCCCTTGCATGGAGCTGCAGTTCAAGGACAGGGCAAATGAATCCCATCATAGAAATGAGACGGCAGTGGCCGACTGTGGGTGCGTGAGGGGGATTGACCTTGTCTTTACCACAGAAAGAGTTCCTTGTTTTTCACAGTTACACATATTGATAGCAGAATGGAATATAGTTCAACTCTCTATTTTTGTAAACATTACCATTTTTTTAAAAAGTTGAAATACTGTCAGGTTGTCTTTTAATATCAATTTTTTTTTATTTTTCAATTCATTAACTATTCTATGATATACAAATCCTTTAAGATGTATAGAAATACATTAGGTGTATGTAAAACTTGATCAGGAATTATTGATTTCAAGCATTTTTCTTTTTCTTTTTTCTTTTTTTTTTGGTTTTTCGAGATAGGGTTTCTCTGTGTAGCTTTGCGCCTTTCCTGGATCTCACTCGGTAGACCAGGCTGGCCTCGAACTCACAGAGATCCGCCTGGCTCTGCCTCCTGAGTGCTGGGATTAAAGGCATGCGCCACCACCGCCCTTATGTGCGTAATTCCCGTAACTAAAGACAAATTTACCACACATTTAAGAACATATTTTGGTGACATGTAAGGCAGGACTACAGATCCTTTTAAATTAATGTATATTCTAAAATTTAGGGCCTAGGTCAAGCAGTTCCTCTGTGGAGCAGATTCCTACCATGCAATGTACAAGACTGTACCAAATGCTACACACAGTTAATGGCACTAAGTGTAAAGAGATGATATGTGTATGACATTATTTTAAGAAATGCACTAACATAAAAATTAATAATATGGGTAGAAGTATCTGTAACATTTAGAGATATCATAAAATTTAACAATTTATTTTTAGGATTTTGAGTAAGAAGAAATCTTAGCTTTCTCTCCAATATTCAAGCATCATGACCCTACCCGAATCAGTGAGACACTCAGGTGTCAGAATGTAGCTGCTATTTCTTAGGGAGAAGTCTAAAAATCAGTAAGGAATTAGGAGCTTGGTAGTAATCCTTCCATAGTAAATGGCTGGTGAGATTGGTATCTTCCTGGGCATACAAAACTGTGATCTTATTTCTCATTTATTATGCTAAGTACAATGGAGTCTTCAATGAATGTGTTATTAAGCCTTTGGTTGATCTAAGTGTATTTTATTCTGTTTTCTTGGTTCCTTAGAGTGATTCATGCAAAATCATCATCCCATGTTAATTGCCAATTTAATCGGTTAATGTGAAGAGAGAATTTTTTGCTCCAATTATAAAAGACATTTATTGTAAATGTTGGATATGATGAACACCTTTCCTGATCTTGGGCAGGCTATAATTTATTAAGCACAAATATTAAAGGCTTGGGGGTGGGCACTGACTATGGTGCTGAGTCAGCAGTGACCCTCAATTAAACAGCTGATGTGTGCGGGGCTTCAGGATCACAGCCACACAGCCCACTTAGCTGTCCAATCATCTGAGAAACAGCTGTTACGTGGACAAAAGTCATGTGGCCCTCCTGCTCATAGTTTCTCATTTTGTTTTTAATTTTAAGACATTTAAAAAGACAGTTGCTCCCAGAATGGCAAACCAATTCTCAGCGTTAGAAATTTGGTTTGTGGTTACTCCTAACGGGAAGGAGAGACATTGGTGAGACGGGAAGCAGGGGAGCATGAGGTGGGGCGCCACTGGGATGTTGGTGAAGTTAATAGCATTTAACTGAGTCTTGTTGCTGGTACATACATGCTCACTGTGTGAAAATCCATGGGGCTTCACAGAAATGTGCACATTTTGCAGAATACATGCTGTATTTCAAGACATTTTACCCTAAGTATAAATTCCTTCCAGAAAGATGTGGAATTTCCACAGCATTGTACAAAACTGAAAGATTTTATGCTAATGTCTAAAAAACAAAAACCCATAATTTTTCTTAAAATTTTTCTACACTCAATCTATCTTCTCTCCAAATATACCAAGACCTTGAAGTTTTTTTTAAGTTTCATTCATTTTTATGTGTGTTTATGTCAGAGAGAGAGAGAGAGAGAGAGAGAGAGAGAGAGAGAGAGAGAGAGA
>CABHPR010157715.1:42335-60862 GCA_902168415.1 Peromyscus melanophrys | reverse complement strand
AGAGAGAGAGAGAGAGAGAGAGAGAGAGAGAGAGAGAGAGAGAGAGAGGGCTTAAACCAAAACGAGGCAAGAAAACATGAGCTTTGTGATTGCAGTATGATTTAGAAATGTTTATGGTACTTACTCAAAGGTATATTCTTCCTCAGTTGGGTGGCAGGTTGCTTGAGTCACCAAAGCAAAGGAGTCAGTGTGGTTTAATCCTGAAGAAGAAGAACAAAGAAGAAATGTGTTATGCTATAAAACATTCTTTTAAGTGTCTAGTCTTTATTTTGGTAAATTAATCTAAGTACAAAAAATAAGTCATTCACTCAAATGCTCAGGCAAAAAAAAATCTCTTATTTCTTGACTTGGCTAGACCCAAGGAGATTACAGAAACTGTGGAGTAACTGGCCTGCCCTGATGCTGTTTTTCACACACACATTTGTAATAAAAGTTTATACCGTCATTATCTGTGTACGTAGTACAGAGCTGTAGCAATGCAAGGCAAAGCTCTTTCTCAAGAAAATCAGGTAAACAAGCAAATGCAACAAACATCTTAGATGGCCGAGTTCCTAAAAGAGGGTAGAGGTTATGAGATTAGAATGCAGAAGAGGCTACTTCCAATGGGGGGACTGGATCACACTTTCCAGAATAGGCAAGATGCCAGCTGCAATAGGAAGAAGTAGGTGGGGAGAGCCGTTCAGGTACCCAGGACAAAATACTTACAGCCTTTGAACATGTGGACATAAAGGGAGGGGACTTAATTCATTTCAGGTTGATAAAAATTTTTTTTAGAGGTATTGGAACCCAGAAGAAACTTTTCATACAAGACACTGAATCTTTTGGTAGCAATGTGACTGGCATTCCGCAGTGAATAAGAAAGGTATATGCCATGCCTCTGTCTTCATCGGGACTGGCTGACACAATGAACTATAAGGACAGGGGGGAGTGGTCTCTGGAGAGTCTGTAGTGGAGGAACAGAGAAAGAGAGAGAGAGAATATTTTGAGTTCCAGGGAAAAGACTATTAAGGCAATGAAATCTGATGAGATCAGGACAGAAGGCAGACGGGAGTATGTAAAGAGGAGGAAGAGGAACAGACTCACTTATGGGCAGGGGGAGGAAGTCATTGGTGAGAGGGAGTGATCTTCAGAAGAGCCCGACATCAAGAAAATCAAGGGGTGTGTCTCAGAAAGGAACCTGTGTCCTGAGACTGGAATGCTGCGAAATTCAAGCAGGGTCCACGCTGGAAATCGATTATTTCTCTTTTTTTTTTTTTTTTTTCTTGACTTGGTTAGAGCCAAGGTGATTACGAAAGCCACGGGGCAATGGAGCTCACATGATACTCAATTTTTGCACGGAAACATTAGTAACAAAAACCTGCCAAAATCTGCATTTTCCTGTTATGAATAGATGTTAAGAATT
Source organism: Peromyscus melanophrys (assembly GCA_902168415.1). Taxonomy (NCBI): domain Eukaryota; kingdom Metazoa; phylum Chordata; class Mammalia; order Rodentia; family Cricetidae; genus Peromyscus; species Peromyscus melanophrys. Next base: position 59,460 of record CABHPR010157715.1, on the reverse strand, counting down.
CTGGTTACTCTAGATGGAGATGCGCTATGCCATGGTGGGTGATTATTCCTAAGAATGGCTCTTTGGAATGTTCTCAGTGTGCCAGCGACACTCAATGTATCAGGAGTACCTCCCAGTGATTAAACTTAGTGTACTAGATTCTGTTTCTGCAGATAATTAAATTTAGTGTACTACAATCCCCTGCAGGTGATTAAATTTAGTACACTAGCGATCCCTGCAGGTGATTCAGATGTCACCCCTCTTTAAGCCACCTAGAGTTTTGTGGACATGAAATACCAGGGCTCTGCATGGTGCAATCTGTCCCTTTGAGCTGTCCTGTCTAAGAAGAAGGACAGAGCATAGTGTAATGGTTTGTGTGCTGAGTTCTAAACTCAGTGTGATGAATCTCAGAGCCCATTTCACTTCAGAAGTTTAGGATTCTCTTACGACCTGGGTGTGCCTGTGCAGCCAGGAGATTCAGGCTGACTCTAGGGTGGGAATCAAGAGAGAAGAACCTGCAACCAGAACAAACCCTGACTCCACAGTACATTTGGAACTTGTCAAAGATGATTACAAGTGATGCCTATGGTAAAGCATGAAGCACTCTTCTAGAAGACTCATGAACGTTAAATCATTTAACCTTCTCAGCTACCACAAAAGGCAGATACTGCTTGGTGCCAAATAAAACGGACCAGGTAACAAAAATTCAGAAAATTACAGAGGCTAGACATTGCATGCTAATGTACGACGAATAATTACTTATGGACGCTATCGAGTTTAGCCATGCCATCAAAATTGTGGTTTCTAAATATCAAGTGACTTAAAATCCTCACTTGCTATTATCTCTTATCTTAAGAAAGCTATTTTTAGCTTTTAGCAATTTGATTTTCCTTGCAGATATACAGAAGAGATTTAAAGAAACTTGTTGGGACAATTTGTATCCTATGCAGTTTCATAAACAATTACAACTAAATGGATTATGGTTGTAAACTGTCCATTTCCAATGCTCATCGATTTTTTCTATATTCTGAGCTTGTTTGTTTGTTTGTTTGTTTTTCCAATCAGTCTGCTTGCATACACATTTGGGGTGCATCAGGAGAAGAACTGGAGTACAGATAGAGGAGTTCTGACCAGATTTCTGAAGCTCTATAGACCTTGGGGCATATATTATATCTTAAGATCAGAGGAAAAATGTCTATTATGAAAATAGAGTAGAAAAAAATGGTTATTTCTGTCAGCACTAAAGAGCGGAGAGAGTCACTGATTAAGGTCACTGCCAATTTCATCAATGAGGAAAATGCTGTAGCAAGCAGCCAGCCCCTCATTTTCACCACGCACTGTGTAGGCCTGTGAGGGTGGCCCTGTCAGTGTGTCTGTGATCAAGCACAAAGAGAATTCAAGGGTCAACTAGACCAGAATTTTTTAGCAGAGCACCTAAGCTATCTGAAACCGCCTCCACAAAATGCATATATGTCTTCCTGTCTGCTGTCTCCTTCAGGGCCATCATCCTCAACAAACTGATAAGAAAAAGGAGAGGAAGAGGAGAAAAATACTAACCAAAAACTAAATTAACATCTGTCCATGGCTTCTCTGGAAATAAAATCTCAGATCTGCAGTCTGAGTCTTTCCATTAAAGATGTATTCTAGACCAACAGCCATTGATAGGAGATATTAAGATGTGAGTTCCTCATCCCAAGCTAATATCCAAAATCATATTGCTAGTTATCAACCAGCATGGCCTACTTTGCAACTCAAGTGGAATATGTTAAATGCTTTTCCTAACTGTAAGCCTCACACACGGGCAAAGATACTTGTAAATTGACTTTAGTAGCCCTTGAATAATGTAATAGAAATTGTTAACAGGATGGAAGTGTAGTTATTTCGCATTAGAACACACTTTCCTTTTTACAGACAGCTGGCATGTTTGGGCATGTAGATGTCACAGGCCTCAATGTGACACATCGAATCACTTCGCTGGTGAGCAAATGAGAGCAATAAACAGAAAATGTGTCCTGCTAATCTGACGTTGGTTGTTAATTCCAGGACCTCTGTAAGGGAGGTTGTCCTCCAAGAACATAGCGGCTTAAATAAGCAAGAGCAATACAACACTGTGAGCACTTGTCAAGGCTTCTCTGCACATTGGACAGTTGGAAGCTAAGATACAAACTGAAACCTGTGAGGGCAAGTCATCTATCACATCAAATTGGCTCTCATATCCTCACCTCACCAGTCCTCTGGTAACTGTTATTAATTGTACCAAGTAAGGGGATTCATCATATTTCCACACATGCACACAATAAATATTATTTGCCTCTATTTTTCATGCACCCTCCTGTGGTGGTATTGTGTTCCCCAAAATATTGTGTATGCTAATAAACTTATCTGGGGTCAGAGAACAGGACAGCCACAATATTAAACATGAGGATAGGCTGTGGTAGCATACGCCTTTAATCCTAGCATTCCAGAGACAGAAATCCCTCTGGATCTCTGTGAGTTCAAGGCCACATTGGAAACACCCAAGCATGGTGACTCACGCCTTTAATCCCAGAAAGCAAGCCTTCAATCCCAGGGAGTGGTGGTAGAAAGCAGAAAGGTATATAAGGCGTGAGGACCAGAAACTCGAGGCATTTGGCCTGGAGAAGCATTTGGCCTGGTTAAGCATGTGGCTGGTTAAGCTTTCAGGCTTCTAGCAGCAGTTCAGCTGAGACCTATTCTGGATGAGGACTCAGAGGCCTCCAGTCTGAGGAAACAAGACCAGCTGAGGATCCAGCAAGGTGAGGTAGCTGTGGCTTATTCTGTCTCTCTGACCTTCCAGTGTTCTCCCCAATACCCGGCTCAGGTTTGATTTTATTAATAAGACTTTTAAGATTCATGCTACACCCTCCCTCTCCCTTTCCTCTTCTACACCCTAATAAATCCCCTTTCACACTCATGTGCTACCACGGATTTCACATCTGATACAAAGCATGTGGTACTTTGTCTTTTGGGACTGCCTTACTTGATTCTACCCCACCTCTGGGTTGTGGTTGTGGTGATATTTTATGTGATATTTTATTTGTATGTTAATAAATAAAGTTTGCCTGGAGATCAGAGGTCATAGCCATAAACAGAAGTTAGGCAGTGGTAGCACACATCCTTCATCCAATCACATGGCAGGCAGAGTCTCTATGTGTTCAAGGACACAGCCAAACATGGTGACACATGCCTTTAATCCCAGTACCAACCATAGAGTCCTGGAGGTCTGTATAGACAGACAGTGATGGGGAAGTGATGTGCCTGGGCTTAGAGCCAATGAAAAGGCAGAACAGGAAGGCACTAAAGGCACAGGTTAGACAGGAAGAGGCTCTCTTGGGAAGCTACAGCAAGGTGGTAAGCTAAGGTTAGTTGGTGGCTATTGCTCTGATCTCTATGGCTTGCACCTCTGTATTTGGCTTTGTGTTTCTTATTTAATAAGACTGTTTAGAAATTTGTCTATACTGGGTTAGAACAATGATTGTCTATACTGTGATCGACTCAATTCCTCACATTGGTTTTCCAGTTGTGGACTATAAAATGTATTTTGAAGGGGGAGATAGGTCCCTGTTGCTTCCTCAGACACAACAGACTCTCTCTCCTCCTCTCTCTTCTGCTTCTCCCTTCTCCTTTCATCTTCTGTAGACTGGGTGTTTTCAGTTTTATAGTCATTAGTACCCAAGAGAACACAGGTGAAGATGGACCGTCCATTGAGGGAAAGCCTCTTTCTCTCCAACTCATAGTTGGTGAATCCATGCTGAAATCCCTCAAATTCAAGCCTGCCCTTGTGGACTCTATCAGCACTTCAAGGTTCTGCACGATGGTTAGAGAATTCATTGTGCCTTCTGAAGTTGAATCATGTATAGTTTCATAAAGGATGATAACTATTTACTTAAATTTGCTGAGGTAGTAGAAGGTGCTGTTCATAAACTAATATTAGCACACTGCCAGAATTAACAGTGCTAAACCATTATTCTGCCAGGACATCTGCCTGCAACCCAAAGCTTGAGAGCTTGGCTGCGTTCCTGCTACATAGGTTCACATGAAAATCACCAGAATTCCTGAAACCTAAGGAGGGACATAAAGTTAGTATTGCTGCTTTGAATTTGTCGTGGTTGTAGACAAACTTAAATGAATCAACATATTTATGCCATTATCATTAGATTTTATATTTGACCAGCATTTGGGTTTGTTGTGCAATGGCTGTACTACTGATATGTTAGATATTGAGTTGTTCCTGCTAAGGTATTTATTATTCTTTTTCTTGCTGAGTAGAAGCAGATAAAGGTATGTCTATTTCTAAGGGAGGCACAGCCCAAAGGTTTGAGGCCCATCACCTTAAAAGAATGATGGTTGGGCACAAAGGTTTCATAAATGGGGGCACTTTATAAAAGGATTGTTGGCTTTTGCCAGATACTTTTATATCTTGGATCCAAAAAAAAAAAAGGTTTAGGGGAATTAGATACCCCAGGAAGAGATGTTAATAGCACCCAACCTCTTCATAGTCTTGCCAAGGATCAACTTCATTTGTACATCAGAGAACACAAATTTGTTTCAGTTTTGACTTCTTACCCAGATATCATGAGGACCATTATTATTATCTTTGCTTCTAATCCATTTTTTGCCCATTTCCAGATATTCATTTTGTTCTGAGAATGCAAATTACATTTCCTATTTGTCCTCCAACCAATGTAGCATTTATTTATGCTTTTTAGGCGTGATATTTAGTGTGTCTGCGACATTTTTATTTAGTAGTCAGCATTAATAAATCTTCACAAAAGTAACAGCATCATTGTGATTTTTGTTGAAAATGCATTGCTTATGGTTCTTTGAAGAAGCATGAATGTTCAGCCATAAAGAAACACAATCAAAAGGAGGAAACATTGTTATTGATAGCATCTAATTCATTTTGCAACTGGTGAAATTAATACAGTTAACAGACTGTTAATTTGCTCCAAATTCCGCCTTTTCAGCTTATGATTAAAGTAGTATTTTTTTAATCACCTAGCCAAGAGTCAGTATAAATCAGCAACCCCCCTCATATAGTTATGTTGCTTTTTATAAAACACACCGAATTTACTTTCATTTCCTCCTGACATATTTTGGAAACTCCTCTGTGCTTTTTTTTCTTTCTTTCTTTCTTTTTTTTTTTTTTGGTTTTTCGAGACAGGGTTTCTCTGTGTAGCTTTGCGCCTTTCCTGGAACTCACTTGGTAGCCCAGGCTGGCCTTGAACTCACAGAGATCTGCCTGGCTCTGCCTCCCGAGTGCTGGGATTAAAGGTGTGTGCCACCACCGCCCGGCGTCCTCTGTGCTTTTGTTTTGATATCTGAACTGAATTTCTCTTGTTAGAGCTTATACTTTCGTCCATGGATAGCTTCAACAAGAACGAATGTATTGGCTTCTTATGGAATATACTATCTTACCACCAAAATGCATTGCTGTTACGTTTCATGTGTCATACATTTTATTCCCTGAAAGCTATTTTCTACTGCAATAAAATGGGCATGGGCTTCCAGTCATCAAAATAATCAAGTGGTAACACTGAAAACAATATAATACAGTTTCATACACCATAGAATAAGAAAGCCATTCTAAAATAATTTCATCTTAACTAAGAAAACACATATAAAAGCCTATCTCTAACAGTGTCTGGCACATTGTAAGACCTAAAGACATGTTGGGCTTTTCCTCTCTTTTTCACTTGCTATTCATAGCAGTTTGCTTTGTGACAAAGCTTGGCATGTGTCCCCACCTCCCAGGATGCATTTACTTTACAAAGTTTAGAAGATTATATTGGGTTGAGAAAAAAAAAAGAAAGGAAAAATAGTGGAAAAGATATGAAAATACTTTTAGTGTCAGCTAAATCGATTGAGTGAAATTTTAAGATTTTATTACATTTCATAAAAATATAGGGCGGTACGGAAAATTACGGTGTTAGTGTGTGGTATACTATGGCCCTCAGCTATTTTACACACCGTTCTTTCCAGCCTAGAATATTCAGAAAAGACACTTTCTCCTTGTGCATATATATGTGTTTGTGTGGGTAGGTGTGTTTAATTAACACTCATTGTCCTATGGGGACCTGTTCCCACTTTTACCCCAGGGTACTCTTGAGGAGCGAGAAATATTTAGATAGAAATACAGAGGGGAGAGAGACAGAAACACAAGATAGCTCAGGAGGGCCTGGATCCTTATCCATCAGCCCCTTCTGTCTCTTCTAAAGGGCCTTTTATAGGAATGCCAAGGTGTGGAGCAAAAGACCTCCCCCTAACATAGCCAAGTGCAGACCCTTCCAAACACCTGGTAACCATGCATGTGGTCAAGCAATCCTCTAAGGCAGCTCTGCTGGGTACAGCAAGCTCAGATCTCACTAGGAAACTTTGTGGGCCTCCACAGTCCTGTTATTTTTATTACTGAATTTAAACATCTACTTTGTCAACAATAAAGTATTTAAGATGACCGTGCTTTGTAACATCTGACCAAGTAATAATCATGCTCATTTTAAAACATCTTAAACAGCAACACAAAATATAACAGTTTTCATCCCAACCAGGCAAATGAATATTGAATACATCCTCTTACATGCCACTAAATCTATCAGTAGTATCACAATACAGTTATTAACTAAATGGATATGGATCATGGTATCAAGGTTGTCTCCCTTTAAGCCATCACTGTGCTAACCAATGAAAAGATTATGGGAATGTTAAATACTGCAAAAAATTTGCAAAAAAAATTGAAAAATATGGAAAATATTGAAAAAATATGAAAAATATGGAAAAACATTTTGACCAGTCATGGACTTTCGAAGTATGAGGAGCTTTGATGGAAATAAAGAAAGTGAAGGAAAGAAAAACCGAAGAGAGAACTGGATAAATACTGCCGGAAACCCTCAGCTCCCCCAGCCTTGTTGCGTATTGTCCACGTGATGAATATTTCAGTTGCATCTCGAGTTCCTTATATTTTCAAAGGCAGTAAAAAAAGATGCATTTTACATCTGCTAAAGACTTCTGACTGGCACGCACCCTGAAAGATTGCTTCACATTTGAAAGGAGAATGTTCCTCAGGAGCCATAGCCATGAAATATTTATCATACCTTCTTTCATAGAAATGAACAAGCTGACTTTGTGACATCCAGCTTACTATTAATACCAACTAAATTACACATCTCGTGTTAAGTATCATTCTTAGGAGATGGACGAGGTCTTGTTTGCTATAGATGATCAGAGAGAATAATGCAAGTTACATTTTGCACTGTTCTTGTAAAATATAATACATGTGTGAACATTAAAGGACATAGGGCTTGATAAAGATTTCTTAAAGACAATGTGAGATGATTTTTTTTCTAGACTTGTGTTCTTTTAATTTTTACCAATACCCACCCTTTTTGTGGGAACCTTTTGGATATAAAAATGCTGTGGCTATACCTTTGAGCATACTTTTACTAAGCGGGGCAAAGACTCATGTGCTTCCAAATATTGTTGAAATCTCCAAAGCCAGCTGAATAAATAAACATTATGTGATCTGTAGCTCAAATGTCTGCAAATGACTCCTTGGGATGTAAAAAATAACTATGATTCCTTCTAAGTAATTCTTGGAGCCGATGATCGGTGGTTTTGTTTAAGTTCTGGGACCCCTGAGCTTCCATAAAAATAACTTTGAAATATTATATTATGTGTGAAAATTTTACACACATGCACATTTATAATCAGCAGTCAGGGCCTCCGCCCTTCCTCAACCTGATAATCAACCGTAGGACCTACTCAAACATGAAAAAAATGAAAGATTCAGAACCCTAAAGCTCATAATCTTAGTGCCATTTAGAACCATGTGTCTTTCTGAAATCGTCTATTACTGCAAATCTCTTGGTTATATTTCCATGGAAGGGTCTGTTTCTCATTATCAACGTCTAAAGAAATTTGATACAGTTGTGTAACACTTGGCAAAGGAGTCGAAGAAAAAATGCATCCCACAGTTTTCAGTTTATCTTTTCTTTCCAAAGTAGTAACTACTGTCTGACTTTCCTACTTGGGAGAAGCCGACTGGGAGGGTAAGAGAGGAAAAAAAAAATCAAACCAAAATAAATGAAGTGACAGCCCTGTGCCCGAATCAATCATAGATGCTGCTTTTAAACAATGATTACAGTTAACAGACACTAGGGTAATGTGTACAGGGACAGTGTTACTTTTTTTTTTCTACCTGGAAGATGGCATTGAGTATTTTTGAATCAAGCTTTCCCAATACAATGGTTAGGGGCTGGGGGTTGGCCCAATGGGAAAAGTACTCATGATGTAGGCATGAGTAGCAGAGTCCAGATTCCTAGCACCCACATAATAGCCAGCCTCATTGATATCTATCTACAACCCCAGTGCTGACAGAGACAAATGGAGCCCTGGAGCTTATTGGCTGGCCAGCCCTGCCTAATCAATGAGATCCAGCACAAGTGAGCTCCAACATTAAGGCAGAGAGTAATCAAGAGAGATCCTAAGGTGACCTCTAGCCTCCACAGGTGCACACATGTGTGTATACAAAGGCACACACACTCACACACAAAATCAAGAGAGTATGGTGGTTTCAGCAATACCTGACATTTACAATGTTCACAACTATAATAATAATCATTAGCAACTGCTTTCTGTCAATCAGATGAAGAACTTGTGGGGGATAACCTATGATGGCCTTTTATTCATGGCTTTAGTCAGGTCCCAGGGCTACACATGATCTTTTCTCAGAAGTGAAGATAATAAGCATGTGGAGAAATTCTGTGAGGAAGAAGTTCAATGTGTCTGATTCCAACAGGTAGGCTCCTCTCTCCCCAGTTCATGTAAGTCAGTTAATTTATAATTTATTCAGATATTACACAAACTGTAATATCTAGACAACTCTAGATGCACATCTGATCAATTAAGACAGAACTCTGTTTTTGCAATCCAAGCTTTTAAAAAGCATTATAGTTAAAATACACTGTGAAGGCATGCTGGGATAATTGGTTGTCAAAGTACATTGGTACCACTGAGTAGCCTTAAAATAGCAGGAAATGCAACTGAACACTGGAAAGGAAATCACTATTTCACTTTTTCAAATAAAACATATTGCACCTCTGAGCTCACAATGGGGTATTTGCTGAGAGCCTGTAATTAACTCATAATGATGAGAAGTGCAGTGATAAACATTTCGTTAGCCAAACACTCACTTGTTTTCATAATTTCCTATGCTTTCACTATATGTCCTTGTCAGTTTCTTTTTTATTAGCTTGTCAGTATGAATCAAGAAAATAATGGAGAAAAGGGCAAGTACTTTTTGTAGAAGGGGACTATTTGTTTTATTTTTACATGGAGGACTTGATAGAGGCAATTGCTTTATCAGATAGCTCATAGGGCACCCAGCGAAATGAGCGAGGGGGGAGAGGAAGCTCTGACATAGCCGACCAATGATTTCACTCAGAAAGCTCAGAACCAGCCTAATCAAAAGGACTCTCAAGTCTACTCACCTATGACAGCTGTTTTCTGAGTCATCTCCTGGCCTGCACACAGCTGTTGGATTAATCTCCCCAAATACCTCTCCATCATGTCCCTTCTTCCCTCCAAACTCTGCAAGAGCTGCCCAATAGCAACAGAACAAAGTCCACATTCCTCATCAGGCATTAAGCCCTCTACAATCTGCTTCCAATTTTCTTTTCTTGCCTCATTTCCCACTGTTCCATTATAACATAGCAGCCCATGTGAATTCTCTGCCCCAGTCTGCTCCATCTCCTTTGAAAGGCTTTAGGCTTGCTTTCTTCTTTTCCTGTGATTTTTTTTTCTTTCAGTCTCTCTTCCCTCGCAAGTCCTTAGGTGCTGGTTCAGATGAGAGAATGCTGTCTGGTGTGATGACCTGATCTGGAACATGTCCTAGCTCTGCATGCAACTGTAAGCTGTGTGTGAGCAGGAGTTGACCTCCTCCGTCCTTGAATGTCCTGCCATTTTAAGAACAATATCCCGTGTTATATGGTTCTTTATGAACAGCCATGGGTAGGACAGTCATACTGTAACACCCAGGGCAATAGCCCAGCATTCAGTTTGCCTCATCAGTATCATTTAGACATAACTATGTTATGACAGAAGTCCCGGGTTATTTCTCCCTGGTTTCTCTAAAACCTCCTGAAAGTGAGAGTATGGTAGAGGACAAAGTCAAAAAATCACTCAAAGTATTTAGACTGAATCTGCAATCTATAAATATCAACACAATATACTTCAAAACAAATGAAGACTATCAGTGAATGCAAATGCTAACCATAAATGCAAAACCACATCAGAAAGGCGTTATCAGCCCAGGACGGCTCCATGTTACCAAACTCTTTGCGTGTTCCAGCACTTGGTACAATGATTGGGCTTGGCTTCTCTGGCTGCAACTGCCTAGCAGAAGCCTTTGCTCCTGCAACTGCTCTCTACACCCTCAGCAGGTAGCCATACTTTTGTCCTGGGAGCACAGTCCCATGCTCTGCTTTCCAGCATCGCCAACGGCTGCCCTGCTACACTGGTGGAAAGTCTGCATTCTTTCTGTGACTGCTGAGACCTCATCCCCTCCAGCCTCTGACCACTCTGTCCTTTTCTTTTGTGTGGAAGTTCTATCAATACATTTACTGTCTTCCCCAACCTCCCAGCTTTTTCCTGGCTGCTTCCTAAGCTCATTTTTACAACATTTCTCTTCAGTAATGTCTTCTTCTTCTAAACTTCCAAGTCTAATCTGGTGACTCTTATTCCCTCCAATAATTCTCTATCACCCAATTTTCTAACAGGCACTAGTGATATTTTAAATAAGCTTATTTACTTAGTTTATTCCTAGCCCATGTTTATGATCCTCCACTTGAAAAGCAGGGGGTCTGTAAATACTTGTCAGTAAAGGACAACTCGGTGTTGCCTCCTACTCTACCCGAATGCTGATGGTCTCACAGACACCGAATTTGCCATTCACTGATGAGCACTGGACTTTCCCTGGTATGTCTAGAGCAGAAATCCTAGAGTCAAGATGAATTTAACAAACACCAAAGCACTTGCCAGTCCAGGGGGAGCAGCTATCTGCAGACTGTAGATAAAAATGTGACCACAGAACTGCATCACATTGGTGAGTCACATAGACGTGTCAGTTGAGGGACATAATGCCTTATCGCTGGGCCGCTTATAAACTTACTGGGAATAATTTAGCATTCCTCACCAACGTATCAAACATGGAGAACGGACAGAATGGTGAATCTACTTTTATTGGCCAATGTTTCAATATATTTTTTTGAAAAAAAAAATCCGTCAAAATTATTACACAAAATAGAACAGAACCTGGTGCTCATATATTTATTTCCTGCTGTATTTTTCTGTAGCCTGTCTGTCTCAACAGAAGTGGATAAGCAACAAATTATTTCAGCTTCTCTCTCCTTTTCTCCCTTCCCTTCTACTCTCTTTCATCATTTCCTCACTTCTTCATAACCCTTCGTATAAACTTATTAACATAACTCAAGATGCACAAACCAGTTACAGGAATATTCCAAAAGGGAAACTCACCTTAAATAATCTTGTTTACAGTCAGGTGTGGTAGGGCACATCTTTAAGCCCAGCACTTGGGAGGCAGAGGCAGGAAGATCTCCTGAGGCCAGCCTGATCTAAAAGCAAGTTCCAGAACATCCAGTGCTGTTACTCAGAGAAAGCCTGTCTCAAAACAACAACAACAACAACAAAACAACAACAACAACAAAAACAAAACAACAAAAAACAAAAACAAAAACAAAACCTCAAATCTTGTTTTCAGGAGTTTCAGATATCATGAAGAATAACCATCTTAAGTTCAAACAGATTTGCCTCCCTATCAACTTCCAATTGCAGGAAATTCTCATTTGTTTTCTTCAGTTTAAATTGAGGGGTTCGATCTCTCTGTGTAAGGTTCATGGGAGAGTGACACCAAAATATGCCCCATGACACCGAACAGGGTACTTAATTCATAACTGATACTTTAAATTTGTATTACTATTAATGCTTCAATCTTATTTGTTTCTCACTTAAGATCTGGGGGAAGTGTCATGTACATAGATCTAGGGTGGTATATGCCAACTTTAAACTTGACTGCTGACCATACCATGTTGTCATTCAGATAACATCTGCTAAGGGTCTAATTACATGTGAAATTGAAAGCAAAACTATATAATGAAGGACTAGAAGTAAAATGCATTCTACAAAATTTTCAAAGAATCAGTAAAAATATTAAAACACTGAGACCAGTATTACTATTGTCAAGCTTTACAGAAAACACAAAGAAAGCTTGTCACATTTTGTAACACCATGACAAGATACAAAATACATCTTATTTTAATCTGCTTTCACTAATCAATTATACAAACATTTTTAAAACTGAATTTAAGAGCATAGTCTGCTCTTCGAAGGGATTTCAGTTTGGTTTCTCATTCCATGTTAAGTATCTCACAACGTCCTATAACTACAGTCCTAGAGAGCCCAATGTCTGCCCACCACAGACACCCACACACATGAGCACAACTCCCTCAGACATATACTTATACACATAATTAAAAAAATCCATCAATGTTATAATACAAAATTGAAACAGAATTCAGTGCACATGTTTGCTTCCTTTTATAATTTTCTGCATTAGCTTGTCTATCCCAACAAAACTGGATAAGCAACAGATTCTTTCAGTTCTCATGAAAAGTAGCAAAAGTTGAAGATGCAGTTTAAAAAGAGCTATTTTTGTCCATATTAAAATCAAATCTCTGTACCTGTTGAAGTGTGCTGTGCTAGGGATAACATGAATCTGAGCAGGCAGGCTTAGAAGACAGAGTGTTCCTTACACACATTCATCATTAGGTAGCATTGACATGGGTTACCTTGTGACCTAAATATATTACGACTAACTTAAAAATTAGACAAACAGTACATAAATATACCGCAGAGATTGATTGCTTGGACCCCACTGACCTCAAAGGACTTGAGAGGTTAAATGTGTTGGGAAAAAAAAAATAATGAAACAACAGTAAGGGTCAGACAAAGGCAGGCAAAATCCTGTTACCTAGATTGGCTTGAAGACACACATGCCTATCATGCCATGATTTTGCACTGATTTATTTGCAACTTAATAGCACAGTAAAGTCAGGCATCATCATTTACTGCCAGTTGGAAAAGGGGGTAAAGGAAGCTGTGTCTAGGGATGGTTCTGTAGTACGTACATTTACTGGTTCTTAAATTAAACTGCCTTTCTCCACAAATTTGCCTAGGCATGTGCGGGAGCCCAGTGTTCTTCTCACTAATTTGGATTGCTTGAGGCCATGGAACTGTTGAGTGGTTCCATTCATGAACAGCAGATGATGCATGAAAAAGCTGGAATGTTCTTCTGAGGAACTGAGCTCCAAAGAGCTGTACTCTACCAGAGGGGTTTTGATAAAACTTCCATCCGGTCTACAAATCGTAGACATTGATTTGAAATAAATTGTGACTGATGATCAGTCGATGACAATTTCCATAATCATTACGCCGTCGGTAATTTATCAAGGTAATGATATTTGTGTCCCCGATGTCACATTCATCCTGGACTGGGGGACTGAAGAACACGCTGTGTTTTTTAAAAGCCCTTATTAAGAACTGACTGGTTGGACCGTACTTCCAGCCACATAATAATCAGTGGGCTAGCTACCAGTGAATAAAATATTTTAAAAATCCTGCTAGGTTTGTAATAAAATTCTTTTGACAAAAATCTTCTCTTTCATGAAGGCAGAGACCTACGCTTACAGCATTTTAATTAAATCAACCTTATCAAGATTGCTAGGTGTAGTTTGCCAATATACTTTGGAAACAGATATTAGAGCATGCTGGGCAAAGCAATCTGCCCAGGCACCCCCCTCTTAACCCTCTTGGACCATTTCTTCCCAGTGCACTCCCCTTCTTCTCTAGATTACTGCCATTCCCTGGCAACCATGATTGTTTAGTATGCACACAGTCAACAGATGTACCTATAATCCTGCATTTACTCACATTAGGTTTCAAAATTCCTGAACAATATTCCCTCCCATCTCAGAAAGAAAGCTAATGACATTAAACACTAAATGTCACAAGTGTCTCTTCACTAAAAGTGAAAGTGAGCTGAGAAAGTCAACGAGAGTGATATAATTAACAAAATCAGCAAATGTGTTTTGAGATTGCCATTATAAGATGAATTCTGATTAGATTGCAAATGTTATAGGATCATTTATATTTTCATAGAACATGGCTTAAACACGTATAATCCAATGTCATTTCAAGAGTTTCATGAATAATTCTAGTTTGGCAACTTATAATGCTCCATAAAAGTTACTATAAAGCAAGGAACTTGGAAATTAGAAACTAAAGTATTAGCTACCCTCTTTGCTGTGTTTATTGTGTGGAGACATCATCCTGTTCGGTGAGCCTGCATATGTCACATAGCCAAGAAGTCTCTAGCTAATGGTCAATCAGTCAATAACTTTGCCTGACACCAAGTTTGTAAGCTTCAGTTTCTAGTTGCTGAAAAGTATGTAGGCAACAAACTGTCACTTGTTTTAGGAATGGTTCTTTTTCTCCTAGTCTGAAATAATTACCATAGCCCCATACTATCTGGTTGCTTTTTGAGGACTTATTTATTAGTTTATCCTATTTATTGTTTTTATCATGGTAGAATGATTATAACATGGCATTTGCCATCTCAGCCAGTTTTGAATATTTATTTATTTATTTATTTTCTGTGCATGTGTCTGGGAGTATGCATGTATTAGGTTAGTGGACAATTCGGAGATGTTAGTTCTCTCCCACCCACATCCCTGGGACCCAGGGATCAAACTTGGGATGCCAACCTTGGGGGTAGGTGACCTTACCTCTGAGCCATCTTGCCCACCCTTAACTATTTTGAAGCATACAGTTTGGTGGTATTAAGGACAGTCATAGTGCTCTGAAATCATTGCTACTATCCCTGAATTCTTGACCTTACAGACATTTCTGTTTGCTACCTCTAACAGGGGTAAGATTATAATAGTGACTGCATATTATTTTGGGATAATTAAATGAGGTGATATTCCAGTACATAAGAAATTATCGAACATATACATTAGTTCTTTTGATTGATTTTTGTCAAATATATGCATTATTTCAGTCTTTTACAAAGAAAATTATGTATATGTTCAAGTGTACACAGTGTGAACATCAGAGGACAATTTTGGGAGTCAGTTCTCTCCTTCTACTATGGGACCCAGGGTTTGAACTCAGGTGGTCAGGAGTCTTTTGCAGCAAACAATTTTTTTTTAACCCATTGATCCATTTTGTCAGTCCCCTACCTTAAGAATAAACTACTAGAAAAAAATCACAATAGAATACTCTTCATTTTAATAGAACATTTTAATAGACCTTTCAAGCTTGTGCAATGGAAGGCTTGGTGGCTGTATCACTAAAAGTTATCCACAGATTCAGTCCAATTCCCACTAACATTTTAATTACATTTTTTCCACTCAAAAAGAAAAACATAATCCTAAAATTCATATCCAAGCCCAAAAGATCCCAGGCAGCCAAAGCAATCTGAACAAAATGACGATTTTGGCAGTAACACAATGCCCCATTTCCAGCTATACTTGAGATCTATAGTAACAAAAACAGCATGGTACCGGACAAAAAGAAATGTCCATCAGCTGGACAGAAAAGAGAACCTAGAAATAAACCAACACAGCTACAGCTAGCTAAATTTTGAAAAAGATGCTCAAAACATACATTGGTGGAAAGATGGTGTTGGGAAAACTGGATATCCACATGTCAAAGAATGAAACTAGACACCTATCTCTTACATTGTACAGAAACCAATTCAAAATGGGTCAAAAACCTTAGTGCAGTATCTGAACTTTTGAAGCTGCGGGAGGAAGATATTTTGAGATAGAGACAGGCAAAAAACTTTCTAAAATAAGGGTTCACTGGCTCCAAAAAATTAAACAAAGATTTAACACATGTGACTCCATGAACTTAGAAGCCTCTGACTAGCAAAGGAAATGATCAAGTGAGTGAAGAGACTACCTAAAGAATGAGAGAAAATTTTTGCCAAATATGTATCTGACAGAAGATTAATATCTAGTACATAAAAAGAACTCAAGAACAAAAATAATAAAGAACCAACTCAATAAAAGCATTAATTAGTCAGACATTTTTCATAGATAAAGCCAGTTAAATATGTGATAAATGTCCACCATCCTTAGCTATCAAAGTAATGCAAATCAAATTACAGTGAGATTCTATCCCTTCCCAGTTAGAATACCTATCATTAAGGAACATCAGTAAACAAATAAATGCTGGTGAGGATGTAGATGAAGATGAAGAAGTCTCATATTGCTATAGAGAATATAAATTGGTCCCACCATTACAGAAGTCAGTCCTCAAAGCAAAACAACAAAAAAACCCCAACAGTAGAACCATAGTACCATGCAGCTCTATTTTTCCTTGGTATTTACCAGAGGATTCTAAGTCAGCATGCCACAGAGATCTGTTTATTATAACACATTTATTATAATGCTTTTTGCAGTAGCCACGTTACAGACTCAGCTTAGCTATCCATCAACAGCTGAATGGACTGAGGATATACGGTATCTGCAACAATGTAGTTTTATTCACCCATAATGAAGAACGAAATTATTCCATTTCCTGGATAATGGTTGCAAGCGCAGAGCATCGTATTGTGCAAAACAAGCCAGTCCCAGAAAGACAACATTGCATGTTTTCTCTCATTGTGTGTGCTATTTACGTGGCATGAGAATAGAAGAGAGACTATCCCAGGGCTGTGGAGATGGCTGAGCAGTTAAGAGCACTAGCTACTCTTCCAGAGGACTTAGGTTTGAGTCCTAGTACCCACAGTGCATCATACAACTATTTGTAACTATATTTCCAGAGGATCTTATGAAGTCTTCTGGCCTCCTCAGGCACCAGGCATGCACATGGAATACAGACATATGTTCAGGCAAAACTCCCATAGCATATAAAAAAAAAACTTAAATAAAATAAAGTGGAGAGTTATAGAGGAAGACAACTTCCATCAAATTCAGGAATCCATGGGCATGCAAAGCATTCACACCTGTACACGCACCTGGTCATGTATATACATGCACACGTACGTGAA